>PVLC010000859.1:0-95000 GCA_004027655.1 Graphiurus murinus
GGGCAGCTCCTGTTCAGAGAACACTGGGGAGCTCTCAGCTCTCTGCCCGGTCACTGGCAGTCTCAGCACCAGCAGATGCATGAGGGACTCTGGTCAGCTCGGACACTGGAGAGCACCACCCTCTCTCTGGTCCTTGTTCTACCAACTGTAAAACGGGGGAACAGGCTGAGACAAGCAGAGAGGACCACTGCCAGTCAGCCCGGCCTGCCCCAGTGTGGTGGCGGGTGGGCCCTGCGCCCCTCTCCTGCCCCGGCCCCCACTGTACTCACAGGCCACCTGGACCTCCGTCTGCCGCTGGAGCAGGGCCCCCATCCTGTTGCGCACGATGCAGCGGTAGAAGCCAGCGTGGGTGCGGTCCAGACTGGTGATCACGTATCTAGGGGGAGAGAAGACAGCCAGTGAGCGAACCAGGCAGCTGCAGGGTGCAGGGGTCAGATCCGGATCAGAGGTCAAAGTTGATGGGTCACCCTCCTCTGAAAGGAAGAGCACTGGGGAGCTCTAGACACTTGGGCCACATCAACAGGGGGTCCCTCCCATGGGGCACAGGCTTGGCTCTGCCCTCAGCCAGGCCTCCTGGGGCTCTGTAGCCTGCTGTCCTCCCCTGCCTGTGACTCAGGTGACCGAGAAAGGTCAGGGAGTTGGTATTTCGTCAGGCACAGGACTGTGCTGTAAATATTAATTGAAATGGATGAAGGTGAGACAGGAAATTTACATGTCTCCTTAAATGCTCCATATTAGCCCTTCCTTAAGATTATAGATAACTCGGCTGAGTGGCTGTGCACACTCGAATCAATCCCAGTACTTGGGAGGCTGAAACAAGAGGACTGCAGGTTCGAAGCCAGCATTGTAACTTAGGGAGACCCTGTTTCTTTTCCCTCCCTCCCTCCCTCCCTTCCTTCTTCCCTTTCTCCTCCCTTCCTTCCTCCTTCGTCCCTTCCTTCCTCCTCCCTTCCTTCCTCTTTTTTTCTTGTGGTACTGGGGATTGAACCCAGGAGTATTCTACTTTTGAGCTACATGCCCAGCCCTATTTTATTTTTTGTTTTGAAACAGGGTCTTGCTAAGTTGCTGAGGCTGGCCCCAAATATTCGATTCTTCTGTTTTAGCCTCCCAAGTTCTAGGATTACAGGCATGTGCCACCACCCCCAGTGTGAGACCCTGTTTCAAAAATATAAAAGGGCTGAGGGTGTAATTCAGATGTAGAACACCCCTGGGTTCAATCCCCAGTCATCCCTCCCCCCAATAAAGGAAAAGAAATTATAGAAATTATAGCTCCACTGCATGCCCTCCCCCATGGTGGGGGAGGTGGAGCCTTCTGAGCCAGACAGGTGTGTTCTGCAGGTGTGGGTTCTTGGCTAGGACGCATGACCCCCAGCCAGCCCTTTGGTAGCTGCCTCTGAGCACACTTGTCACTCAGGAAGCCGTGGGGTCTGGCACTGGTGGGGACAGGGCTGGAGAGCAGGTATGTGTGGTGCTCACCTGGCCAAGAGGCAGGGAGGATGCAGGTCAGGAGTGTATGAGAGAGAGACAGGGGTGGGTGGGACCGTCTGGTGTGGAGGGACCTGGGGACCAGGACCTAATTCCCCTGGTGGCCCCTGGCTATTATCTTTTCCATTCCTGGCCAATGGTCCAGCAGGGCCCTCAGAGGAATAAGGGTTTCAGGCCTAGGAGAAGTCTCCTCAAACCTTGGGGATCCTTGGGTTTGCCCAGCTGCCTTGGGGACAAGCTCGTTGCCACCTGTCCCAAGGTATACCAAGCCTGGGATGGAGCAGTCCATTCTCAGGAGTTGCCAGTTTGGTTTTATGTGAGTCCTGACCAGGGGCCTATCCCTATGACCACCATTGTCACCACCACCATGATCATGATCATCATCTTTACCACCAACATCATCACCATGGTGATCATCTTCTCTACCACCATCATTATCATCACCACCATCAACATCACCATCATCAATACCACCACCACTATCACCACCACCACCATCATCAATACCACCATCACCACCATGATCATGATCATCATCTTTACCACCAACATCATCACCATGGTGATCATCTTCTCTACCACCATCGTTATCATCACCACCATCAATACCACCATCATCAATATCACCACCATCACCACTACCACCATCATCAATACCACCATCACCACCATGACCACGATCATCATCTTTCCCAGCACCATTATTATCTCTACTGCCATCATTATCATCACCACCACCACCACAATTACCACCACTACCATCACGGTCACCATCATCACCACTGTGATCATCTTCTCTACCACCATCATTATCATCACCACCATCAATACCACCATCGTCAACATCATCACCACTATCATCATTACCATCATCATCTCTACTGCCATCATTATCGCCACCACCACATCATCATTACCACCACCACTGTCACCATCACCGCCATGGTGATCATCTTCTCTACCACCATAAGTATCATCACCACCATCACCATCACCATCATCAATACCACCAAAACACCATCACCACTAGCATCATCTTCTCTACCACCATCATTATCATCACAACCACCACCACCACCACCACTATGACCATCATCCCTACCGCCATCATTATCATCATCATCACCACCACCACCACTATCATCATCATCATCATCATCATCTCTACCGCCATCATTATCGTCATCACCACCATCATGACCACCACTATCATAATCATCACCATAATCATAATATCTACTGCCACTGCTATTGCCATCACCACCATCATCATCAGTACCACCACCATCACTGTCACCACCATCACCATGGTGATCATCTTCTCTACCACCATCATCATCACCACGACCATAACCATCACCATCATCATTACCACCACCACCACCATCACTGTCAACACAATCACCATGGTGATCATCTTTTCTACCACCATCATTATCATCGCCATCATCATTATGATCACCATCATCAATACCACCACTATGATCATCATCATCATCATCATCTCTACTGCCATCACTATCACCACCACCACTATCATCATTACCACAACCACCATCGCTGTCACCATCATCACCATGGTGATCCTCTTCTCTACCACCATCATTATCATCACCGTCACCATCATCATCATGATCAATATCACCACCACCATGATCATGATCATCATGTTTACCACCACCACCATCATCTCTACTGCCATCATTACCACCACCACATCATTACCACCACCACCATCACGGTCACCATCATCACTATTGTGATTATCTTCTCTACCACCATCATTATCATCACCACCATTGATACCACCATCACTGCCACCACCACCATCATCAATACTGCCACGATCATTATCATCATCTTTACCACCACCCTCATCATCTCTTCTGCCATCATTACCACCACCACATCACCATTACCACCACCACCACCACCACCACATCACTGTCGCCATCATCACGACCATCTTCTCTTCCACCACCACCACCACCACATCACTGTCACCATCATCACTATCATCATCACCACCATTGTGATCATCTCCTCTACTACCGTCATTATATCACCACCACCATCACCATCATCAATACCATCACCACCACCACGAGCATGATCATCTTTATCATCTTCGTCTTCTCTACTACCATAATTATCATCACCACCATCATCATGATTTCTCTACCACCATCATTATCATCATCACCATCACCAGCATGATCACCACTACCATTACCATCCCCACCATGATAACCGCCATCATGATCGTGATCATCATGACCTTTGTGGTCATCTCCACTGCCGTCATCACCATCACCATCACCATCACCACCATCTTCCCAGTGAGGACATATGGCTGTCCCTTTCTGAGCACCCTCTCTGCTTCAGAGGCTATATTAAGTACTTTTCATCCATTTCTTCATTTCACACAGCAGTTCTCAGACGATTGGCTATCATGGACCAGTAATACTTTAAAAAAAAAAAATGGGGATCGACATAAGACTGTCGACTTTTTACTCTGCCAAGATCATTAAAACCAACCAACCAAAAGCAAGCAGAATCAAGCAACACACACACACACACACACACACACACACACACACACACGAATAATATTAAAAAGTGCTGGGGAGAGGAAAATAAATAGAAATGGTCAGCATTTTTATTTAAAAAAGACATTTCTGAGATGACAAAAAGTCTCATCTCAGCATAAGGGCAATTCTAGTAAATTTTTAAACTTAAATTTTATGCAAAGCCCACTACACTAGCCTGTCATTTCTCATTTTATGCGCACAGTTGAAACTGGTCACTGATCTGCATTTGACAGCCTTTGACTTAATCTCCTCACGCTAACACTGTGGAGGAGGTACTTTGACTAATCGTCCCTTTTTAGATGGGAAATACTGGGGCTTAGAAATACTTTGGCATTGACCTATAGTTTCACATGTAGTAAGAGGTAGGAGCAGGGCCCCACTGAACGCTTCTGGCTCCAAGTCTGGCCGTGAGCCAGTTCAAGGCTGAGGTCACATCCCAGAGGACCTGTCTTCCATCCTGCACGCGCCTGACCCACAGCTGGCCACGTGCCAAGTTTGCTTTGGCTCTGCAGCATTATCCAGAACCTTCTGGCTGCCCAAGCCCCTTATCTCTGCTAGGCTGCAGCTCTTATCTGTCCCTTGCTACCAGGCATGGCGTGCTGATAGGGAGATAGGCGCCCACACTCTGGGTAAATCCGTTCCTCTTTTCCCCTCACCCTCAACCCCAGCTCACAGGCTCACACCACCTGCTGGGCCCCCGCCCAGCTCGAGGCAAGGGAAGACAGCTTTGGGGGAAACCATTTGGGTCTCTAAAGCGACAGGGTGACCTGAGAGGGGTCACGGAAGGAGAGACGGGCTCTCTGCCTTTAGAAATAAAAATCAGATATTGCTGAAAAGCATCCGGCAGAGGAAAATGCATGGAAATGGCCCACAAACTCATGAAAAGATTCTCAGCCTCTGTCATAACAAAATTCAAATCAAAACAAGACAACGTTTCCATGTCAGATTGTCAATGATTTTCAGGTCTGGTGGAACTCAGCAATGACAGAAGCCCTTGGGGGGAAAGGGAAAGTGCACCCTCAGGTCTGTTGGTGGCTCTCGAAATTGGTCTAGTCTTTGGGGCAAAATCTATCACAATTAGCATAGGCAAGCTCTTTAACCCAGGGTTTGCTCGCCCAGGAGCTGGCCTTTTGGACAGACTTGCAACAAAGTGACAAAAAATAGGTACAAGGATGTTCATTGTAGTATTGCTTGTAATCACAGAGATAAAAGAGAAAAGTTGGAAGCAACCTAAAGGCCCATCAAAATTGAACTGGATCAGCTGGGCATGGTGGTGCACGCTTGTAATCCCAGTACTTGGGAGGCTTAGAGAGGAGGATCGCGGGTTTGTGGCCAGCCTCAGCTACCTAGTGAGGCCCTCTGCAACTTAGTGAGACCCTGTATCAAAATAAAGAATAAAAAATAGGGCTGGGGGTGTAGCTCAGAGGTAGAATGTCCCCGGGTTCAAGCCCTAGTACAGCAAAAAACAAAAACCAACCAAACAAAACTGAACTGGATCAATAAATGCTGCAGCCCTAAAATGAAGGAAATGAATATATGGGGGTGAAATAGAAAAGTTTCTGAGACACATGGAGCGTGAGAAGGGAGTCCAACCTGGGAAATGGGGGACAGTTATGTGAATAAAAACAGGGGGTCACAAGAGGTTAAATAGTATCATAGCTGACTATTGGGAATAAGAGTGAGAATGGATCCTTACGAGTTGCTATTTAGTGATACAGGCTAGCAAATCAGTAATGCCTGGACCATGCAAACTGGTCCAATACAAACAAGTTTTTTTTTTTTTTTTTTTTTTTTTGCGGTACTGGGGATTGAACTCAGGGGCATTCTACCTCCGAGCTATACCCCCAGCCCTATTTTTTATTCTCTATTTTGAAACCGAGTCTCACTAAGTTGCAGAGTGCCTCACTAGGTAGCTGAGGCTGGCCTCGAACCCGGATCCTCCAGTCTCAGCCTCCCGAATGCTGGGATTACAAGCGTGCACCACCATGCCCGGCTCAAACAATTAAGTTTTGTTAGCATCCCCCACAAGAGCCAAAGAATCCGGTGAAAACTATTTGGTATGATACCAGTTGGGCACATTGAAATAGCATGTATCATTTACATGCGTGTATCCAAATATACATATGCAAATATTCACACCTATAATCACAGGAACACACTGGCAGGTGCCTACAATTATTTCAAGATAGAAAGTCCTGAACGTGTTATCTCCCTTTTGGGAGAGATAGCCAGGATGGGGAAGGGAGGGAAATTTCTACATTCTGATTTTTATGTCTTTCTGTGCCATCAGAATTTTCTTTATCATATACATATACTGCTTTTATTTTAAAAATAAAATTTAAAAAATGCACTCTGCGCATATAATTTAAGTACACATTATAAAAAGGGCCTCAGGGGCTCATTGGAACTGGATTTGTTTGCTGATGTCAGCCATGCGTGACGAAATTTAGACTTTCATAAAAGTCAATTTCTGCAGAAGACTCTATGTCCATTCACTTCAGCCAGACACCCCCAGGCCCCACGTGGAGCCGTGAGGAAGGCTGACAGGCATCTGGTCTGTCCTCTGAGGTTTCAATTTGGCCCCTCTGCGATGGAGGGCGGGTGCTCCCTGGCCAGGAGGACGGGGTGCAGCCCCTCTCACTCCTCCGGCCTCCCTCTCCTCGGGCTGCCTCTTTGGTGCTCCCCACCTGGGAGACCTATTTCAGGCTTGCAGGCAACATTATTTAAAGCAACAGTCCCACCCACCACCTTTCCTACCCGGGGAACCCACTCTACTCCACCCAAGTTGCAGCTCTCGTCTTTCTACTTCCTGGGCGGGTGGAAAAGGCAGTTGGCCAACATCTTGGTTTGCCAACCCAGCACGCTATAAGCGTCCCCGATAATGACGGTAATAGCATAGCACCCTCCCCGCTCCCCGCTCCAGGACTCACTCAGCTCCTAGCTATACCCCACCCATCCATAGCTGTCAGCCTGCCAGAGAGCTAGGAGCGCAGCCCTGTCCGGGGTTCCACCAGGGGCAGGGGCATGGATGGAATGGCTTCTGGAGGGGGGGAGGTCATGCAGCAGGACCTGATTCCCCCTCCCCAAACCAAGAGGCGGTGTGGCACAGGAAAGGGCACCAGGATTTCCATGTCAGGGAGATGTAGGCTTGACTTTCACCAAGCACATTAAGAATCCTTGCAAGCCGGGCGTGGTGGCGCACACTTGTAATCCCAGCATTTGGGAGGCTGAGACCGGAGGATCTGGGTTCGCAGCCAGCCTCAGCTACCTAGTGAGGCCCTCTGCTACCTAGTGAGACACTGTTTCAAAATAAAGAATAAAAAATAGGGCTGGGGGTAGAGCTCGGAAGTAAAATGCCCGTGAGTTCAATCCTCAGTACCGAAAAAAAAAAAAAAAAAAAAAAAGAGTCCTTGCAACTTGCAAACCTCAGTCTCCTTCTCTGTAAAGTGGGGACAACCACGGGCATCTTTTGATATAAGCACAAAGGACAGGTGGGCAGAGTTGCTTGTTGAAAGAGAAAGCAAAGCCAGGCGTGGTGGAGCACGTTTGTAATCCCAGTACTTGGGAGGCTGAGACAGGAGGATCGTAGGTTTGCAGCCAGCCTCAGCTACTTAGTGAAGCCCTCTGCAACTTAGTGAGACCTTGTTTCAAAATAAAGAATAAAAAACAGGACTGGGGGTGTAGCTCAGAGGTAGAATGCCCCTGGGTTCAATCCCTAATACCACAAAAAAAAAAAAAAAGAAGGGCTGGGAGTGTAGCTTAGAGGTAGAATACACCTGGGTTCAATCCCTAGTACCACCAAAAAAAAAAAAAAAAAAGAGAGAGAGAGAGAGAAAGAGAAAGCAAAAGTGAGATATTCACTGGGGAAGGTGCTGGGGTCGGGTGGGAAGGCTCAGAGGGGAGCCAAAGGAAGACATAGCAAGAGCCCTCCTTCTAGATGGGGATCCATCAAGGACCCCGTTCCCCAAACCTGGGAGCATGGATTCCCTGGCCCGGCATATTCTTCGGCTTCTGAACTCCCCACTCGGTCACCTCCATTTGCATTCTCGAGGTGGAGGGCCTGAGCCTGGCTCCTCCAAGGGGGGAGGAGCAGCAACAGAGGTAAGGGGCAGCCTGATCCTGGGTCACCTGCAACCTCCTGTTCCAGCCAGGGACAGGGAGTGGCAGGGGTGTGTTACACGCTGGATTCCCCCAGTCCCAGGTGCCCTCAAAGGCCTGCTTACTTATTGATTATAGAAAACATTTTTACATGATTTAAAATTCAAAGAATAAAAGCAGAAGCATGCAGCAGAAGGTCCCTCCCACCTCCTGCCCCAGCCGCCTGTCATTCCTGACCCCACGGAAGAAACTCGGTGTTATTAAGTTTCTTGAGTATCTTTTCAGAATTCCTTTATGCAAACGCAAGCAAATCCAAAGCCCCAATCCCTCCCCTTTATAAGTGGGAGACCCGGCTCCTGTTCTGCCCCTTACTCTGTGCTGGTGACAATATATCTTGGCGATTTTCCCACAGCTGAGCGTGGAGCCTCCTTGGGCTTCAAAAAATGGGGGAATCTTCTGAATGGGGATCTCTGCTTTCTCTCAGTTAGATAGTTCAAGGGAGAAGCTTAGGGGCCACATTTGGGGCTGGGGCCAAAAGGGGGCGGCAAAGGCAATCACACCAGGAATCCACACCTGTCCTGCATCACTGGGTCCTGATTCTACCTGGCACGACCCCCGCCGCGCGGCCCACTCTCCTGAGATGGAGAGAGGGACTGGGGCTGGAGGACACAGCACGACAGGGGGAAGAGGAACCAGGACAGATAATTGGATTTTTTTTTAGAGACAAGAGAAGGGCAGGGGAGAAAATAACTGCCTAACAAATGTGGCATCTTCTCCGGCACGCCGGGAAACACACCATGCCCTTTTTTGGTTGGAGTCCTTGAGTGTCACAGTTGATATTTAAAATGATTCTTACTCACATTAAATAAGATATTTCAATTCCACGAAGCTGTCAGGAGCTGAAGCGGACACCAGAAATAATAGGCACACTCTCCTTGTATTGTCCTGGTTAATAAATCAGACGCCTGGAGACGCACACGGCGATGCTCACGCGGAGGACGGGTGTGTATGTGTTTGCACACACACACACACACACAGCGCTCTCCTGCACGCCTACCCATGCGCAAGGCATCCACACACATGATTGTGTACAAACGGGCACACTTACAGAACCCATCCTCATGCAAACACACGCCTGCACACACATATGTGCACACCCACACATGCACGCTTTTGCACACACACTCACACGAGGCTTTGTCTTCTCGGGTGTACTGGGCTCAGGGAGGGAGGACAGCTGGGTCACCACGTCCACTGGGGCTCAGCAGGGACCCTGCGCCCCTGCAACCTGCAGGTGTCACCATGAATGGCGGAGGCCAACACAGGTTTCAGGGACAGTCCTGGGGAACCGCTGGGGAACCCAGGTTTCTTTCCCTCTCCCCACAGTCTTTTGGGCGGTAGGCAGGAAAGGCAGCAAGTGTCACAGTGTGTGCGTTTGTCCTCAGATACCTGTGGGCACCCGGGGTGAGCCGGAGAGGTAGACTGAGAACCAGCCAGCTGGAAATGGACTCGCTTCGCTTTTGCAAAGGTCTTCAGGAAAGAAGGCAAAATTACATCCGTGGTGATTCAAAGGGAAAAAAGCCCATGCGCTGGGTAATGATATTGATAACAATATATCATTATGCAATTAACACAATAATAACTATTATTACAATGAATGTCACTGTTCTAAGGGACTTAACACATGCCAACTCATTTAATCCTCACAGCCCTGAAGGAGGCAGTGCTAACATAAGTCTCAGTTCACAGAGAAAACGGGGGCCCAGAGATGGGAAGTAACTTGCCCCAAGACACACAGCTAAGAGGTCCTAACCTGTTGGGGGCAAGCTAGCACTTGCAGAACATAAACCTCAGCTGGATGTGCACTCAGTAGCTGGGGGTCACATATCTGGAATGAGAACAGTTTGACCATGGGTCCTCCTGCCCCTTGTACCTGGTCAGATTGGGTGCTGGAGGGAGAGGGGTTCTGTTGAGCAGGGCCCAAGAAGTGAATGTTAGAAGGTGGTAATAAGAAGCTGTTATGAGCCAGGCGTGGTGGCATATGCTTGTATTCCCAGTATTTGGGAGGCTGAGGCAGGAAGATTGCAGGTTCGTGGCCAGCCTCAGCTACCTAGTGAGGCCCTCTGCAACTTAGTGAGACCCTGTTTCAAAATAGAGAATAAAAAATAGGGCTGGGGGTAGAATGCCCCTGAGTTCAATCCCCAGCAACCCCCCCCCCCAAAAAAAAAACCCCCACAAACTGTTGCTAAAGACTGGCCAGGCCAGTCATGGGAGACTCAGGAGAGTCTTGTAGGGGGGGCTTTTGATAATGGAGGAGGGAGGCAGGAATTGAAAAGGTTGAAACTGTCAGAGCTACACTGTTCCAGATTAAAAAAAAAAAAGCTACTGGGATGTTGGATTTCCCTTCTGGAAGCAGCCTGGCGGATCCTGAACTCATGGGGTAAGCGGAGAGGGTTGAAGGAGAAAGGAGAGAGGGAGCCGGAGACCTAGAGAGAGAGAGATGGAGAGAAACCGAAAGACAGAGGCAGCTCTGGGCCCAGGCCCCGGAAGCGGCAGCCCGGGAAGGCGGGGCTGGGCCCGGAGGCTGACGTCAGGCCGCCCCCTGCGGCGAGGACTGGCGGGCAATTCAGGAACAGTGATTTCTGTTCTGCTATTTTCAGCGGTTTCATCCCGTGCTGTAAACCCCTCCCACGTCTTCCGTAAGAGTCTGACACACACACACAGCGGCTTCTGCGATGGTGCCGGGGAAGGGTGCTGCGCTCCTGGCTGAGGAGGAGGCCGCAGCCGCCGGGGAAGGGAGGGGCTGTCAAAGGACTGAGGATGGCTTCCGAGGAGCCAGAGGTGCGGAAGGTGGCTCGTGGGTCCAAGGTCAGGTCTTACAGACTCCTTGGAAGTTTGGGGAGGGCCCTGGACATGCCCTTTCACAGAGGACAGACATGTGGGTAGTTCAGGATGCGGTGGCCCTTACTCAGTGGTGAAGTGACATGGGCTTCGTGACCTAGAGCGCCCCCTAGGGTCTAGGGCTGGTGCCCCAAATGGACAGAACCGGAAGGCCCCAGGACACTGGCTGGGATGGCTGGTTGTAGGTGTCGGCTTGATAGAGCTGGGGGTGCCGATAGCTGGTAGAGGCGGCTCTTGGTGTGCTCTGGGAGGGACTGGCATTTGAATCGGTTGCCTGAGGAAAGGGGATGGCCTTGCCAATGTGGGTGGCCAGCAGCTGATCTTTGAGGACTGGAGCAGAACAGAACGGTGCGGGAAGGAGGGCCGGCTCTCTTGGGCTGGGACATCCATCTCCCGGGCCCCTGCCACGGAAGCTCCTGGTTCTTGGGCCTCTGGACTCTGGGACTTACCCCAGGGGCCTCCCTGGTTCTCAGCCCTTCAGGATCAGACTGAATTACACCACTGGCTTTGGTGGGTGCCCAGCTTGCAGACATTAGGCGCTGAGGCTTTTTGGCCTTCATAATCTGGTGAGTCAATTCCCCTACAAATCAATCTATCAATCTATCTATCATGTGAATATATGCATATAAAATACCACATTAGCTTTTTCATTTCTGTGGCTAACATTCCTGACAGTACAACTTAGAGGAAGAAGGGTCTACTTGGGGGCTCATAATTTCAGAGGGGAGTCCTTGACTGGCTAGTCGGCTCCCAGGCAGGACCCAGTAGCAGAAATAGGAGGGGGAGGGGAGGGAGCGAGAGACAGTCCCCCAGGCCACACCCCCAGGGACCCACCTTCCCTGGCCCTGTCTCCAACCTGGCTGCCGTGCTTACCACAGGAGTTTTAGGGGCTATTTAAAATTATTTATGTATTTTTAAAAAATTTTTTGCTGGTACTGGAGATTGAACCCAGAGGCATTCTGCCTCCTAGATACACCCCCAGTCCTATTTTTTTTATTCTTTATTTTGAAATAGGGTCTCACTACATTGCAGAGGGCCTCACTAAATAGCTGAGGCTGGCTGCAAGCCCTCAAACCCTTGATCCTCCTGTCTCAACCTCCCAAGAATTGGGATTACAAGTGAGTACCACCATGCCTGGCTCTAGCCATGCCCCTGCCTCCGAACCTGGCTGCACTGCTTAACACATGACTTTGTGGGGGTTATTTTAAATCGAAACCATACGATACGTGTGCACACGCACACACACACACACACACACACACACACACACACATCTTTCTCTATTTCCATATATATGTTCTGTTTCTCTGGAAAATCCTAATCCACTGACTATTCTATTTTTTGCTCTGCTGGGGATTGAACCCAGGGCTAGATGCATGCGAAGCAAGCTTTACCACTGAGCCATGCTCCCCACGCTTATGCTGACTTCAGAACACCAGGATCCGGTTTCGCCTGGTCAGACATTGGGGTCTACCTCCTCTCATCTCCACTCACCCACACAGGCGAGCGCTGGGTGCACTCCTCGTGGTACAGATGAGGGTAGAGGAGGCAGCCAGCCACGCTGGCTCAGCTCCTGGGTGGCTGGAGCCCTGCAGCACGTGGGGAGGGGTCCCGACCTCTCGGAAGCGGTAGGTTCCCCAGCCGGCCTCACTCTGAAGCTCAACCTAACTTTCAGCAGCTGTGGACCAAAACCAGCTGCCCTCAGCTCTCCAGGGGCTGTGAACCATGGGGTCCCTCTCTGCTTTCTGCCAAGATATCTCCTCCAGGGGCCTTTCACAAATCCCCCAGACCTGTGCATTTTTCACAAATTAATGTCTTGTTTTTGCGTGAGTCTCCCTGAGGCCGTGTCTGTACCCCACCCCCCACCCCGATACATCGTGCCTAGGATAAGGAATCCTCAGGGAACATTTTCTAGTCGAGTGAATGAAACGGCTGGCGTGGAAGGCCAAATAATGCCCCTAAAGATGTCCACGACCCAGTCCCCAAATCTCGAAAGCCCACGAGTGTGTGATTATAGATGGTTCACAACTTGAACTGTGTCTCTCCCAAATGTGACTTTACTGAGAGGTGGCATCGCTGCAGATGTAATCGAGTTACGATGAGGTCATCGTGGGGGCCCTAATCCACTATGTCTAGCATCCACGTAAGAAGAGGAGAGATGCAGAGGGCCGGGGAGAAGCCACGTGATGACGGCGGTAGACACTTCAGGACGGGAACCTCCAAGGAAGGCCAGCAACATCGGGAGCTGGGAGAGGGCATGCAGCAGGTCTCCCTGAAGCCTCAGAGAGGGCGTGGTCCTGCCTGCACCTTGATTTCAACTTTTGGTCTCCTGAGCTGGGAGAGATTACCGTTGCTCCGAGTCGCCTGTTTTTTGGTGCTTTGTTAGGGCAGTCACAGGAGACCAACACAAGAGGTAGCAGGGACTGTGCAGCCATGATGAAAGATCCTGAGATTGACCCTGGAGGGAGCGGGCGGGCTCTGTGCCAAGACAAAGGTCCTTTTGAGCGGAGTCAGGTCCCTCCGGAAGCTGAGATGGGTGAGGAAACGGTCCTCCCCGGAGCCTCTAGGAGGAGCCAGCCCCGTTGACACCTGGGATTCAGGACTTCCGACCCCTAGAACGGCAATGGGATGCACCTGTGTTGTTGCAGGTACCTGAGTTGCGATCCATTATTATTGCAAACACAGGCCAGCTGGGTGTACTCCAGGCGGGAGGTGAAGCGGGCCAGGAAAACTCTCTCCGGCAAGGACAAGAGGGGCTGATGGAGTCAGGTTAGGGATGAACACCACCCGTTCCCTGCAGACCCTTGAGAAGCAGGCTGGTCCCTGGAGGTGGTCTTCAGAGGAGGTGCAGCCCGCAGGCGCTTATGACCCCATCGTGAAGGGCAGTTTGCTTCGGAGGGGAGCGGGTGCCTCCCTGCCACCCTGACGGCCCCCATGATCTCCCATCGATCCTCAGGCCCTGGGGTCAGCAGGAGGGGTGCGGTGTTATTGAGCTGGGGGGGGGGGCTGCTCACGCTGTGACAGCCACACCTTGGGTCCATCGGCTCCGTGACCTTCTGGGCCAATTACATGCGCTCCAGGAACAAGGAGGAGGACGTACTTCATTAGGCTCTTATCCGTCAGCTCAGCGATCCTGCCAGGGGCCGGCGGGGTGAGAAAGCAGGAACAGAAGCTGAGTGGACCAGCGAGGTGAGACCAGGGCAGGAGAGCAGCAGCGGACTAGGGCTCGGGGGGGGGGGGGGGATGGCCACTCAGCAGTGGCGGGCAGGACTGTCACCGCGTGGGGAAAAAACCAGGGAACCCTCCCCACCTTAACAACTACCAAGCAGCCGGGTTCTGAGCCAAACACTCAGCAGACATTATTTGGTTCATTCCCAGGTGAGCTGCAGGTGGAGGAGCGTCCACTTTCCATTCTATAGTCTGGGTCCTAGGCTCAGAGAGGTTGACCATATTGCCCGAGGTTATCCAGCAAGGTGGCAACAGAGTGAGATTTGATTTCAGGCTCATCTTACTGCAAAAGCATCCCGGCCCCAGCCCAGCCCAGCACAGCCCTGTCCTGTCCTGGAGAGTTGGTGTCCTGTAAGGGACCTTTGTTTGTTCTTGCTTCACACCCCAGAGAGAACATCTGGGGTAGGGGCGTGTATGTACTAGACCTTGCCTGGGTCTGTGCTCCCCGCTGCAGGAATCACTGCACGGATGGGACAAAAGTCAGGAGACTCTGCAAAGCAGAAAAGAATATAGAGATAGGACGATGCTTGTCCAGGATGCAAGGGGTTAAAACCTGAAGAGGTTTCGGTTTGGATTTAAAAAAGCAAAAGACTGGAGAAGAAGAAATCCTGAGTTTTTTATTTTTTTCCCCTTTGTGTGGAGTGGTTGGTTGTTATTTTAAAAACAAACAGAAAACCCAGCTGAGAGGGGCCCTCCTCCTCCTCCTCCTCCTCCTCCTCCTCCTCCTCCTCCTCCTTTGATGACAGTCAGGCTTGGGCTGGCCCCTGTGGCCCCTGCGGCCCCTGCGGCCCCTGCCTCCTCCATCTGCTCTCTGCTCTGAGCTCCTTTGTCCCGGACTCCTGGCACCTGGCTGAAACTCATTATGAGCTTCTTCATGCCAAGGTGGATCAGAAAGAAACCAAATTAAAACAAGTTGATAAGGATCTTGCAGGGAAATCAGGCCTTCAAGGAACCAAGTGGTTTGTGCTTCGCGGTGCCACCTCTAGGGCGGGCGGAGCGACTCCCCTGCTGGCCTTCCCCAGCTGCTACTCGTCCCGGTGTGCAGGAGGAGGCAGTGTCCTGGGCTGGGCAGCCTGCTGCTCCCAGCCCCATACCTGTGAGGTCCCTGATGCTAGAGGCTCTGCTTGTTTGGGGGAAGCAGATACTGTAGGATCTCAGGGTGGATTCATGTCCTGGGGAGATACAGTAACAAGGTACCACCAACTTCAAGCAGCAGACATTTCCCCCCCAGCTCTGCACACCAGGAGCCTGCAATCAAGGTACAACAGGGCCACACCCCCTCTGAAGGATCCAGGGAGGAGCCTGTGTTGACTCTTCCAGCTCTGGTGGCCCCCGGCATCCCTTGGCTTGTGGCCACATCCCTCCAATCTCTGCCTCCATCTTCACATGGCTTCTCCCCATGCCTGGCTGCCTTCTCTGGGTCTTTCTCCTCTTACAAGGGCACCGCCATACTGGATTCGGAGTCCACCTTAACTCTAGCATGGCCTTGTCCGAAAAAATTACATCTGCAACTACATACTATGAAGTCATAGGATGAAGTCCCAGGGGTTAGGAGCTCAACATATCTTTTGGGGAAAGGGGGACACAAGCCAACCCATAACAAAGGACCTTCATGAGCCCAGGACTGAGGCTTAAGCCTTGGGGTGATGACAGACGAGGGGTGGATGGGTCTCTTGTGGGGGACGGGGGGTCCTGGGAGAGATGATCAGGAAAGGTTTGGGGGAAGAGGTGTGTCCAGGGAAGAGGGGAGGGGCAGCGAGGATGGATAAGGGGTGCCAGGCATGATGAGTGTGTGTGTGTGTGTGTGTGTGTGTGTGTGTGTGTGTGTGTGTGTGTGTGAGAGAGAGAGAGAGAGAGAGAGAGAGAGAGAGAGAGAGAGAGCGCGCCCCCGCAGGCCAAGTCCCACAGGGCCCGGTGAGCTGGCCATGTTATTTTGGCTAAGGACAAAGGAATGTTCTGAAAGTATCAAGCAGGGGTATAACCAGGGACTGGCAAACCCCAGCCCATATCCCAAATCTACAGCCCACAGCCTCTTTGCACGAGTTGTACTAAGAATAGTTTTGACATTTTCAAAGTTTTGAGCCAAATCAAAAGAAGAAAGAAGAATAAACATTGCGAGCAATGCAAATCTCAGCCTCCATAAATAAAGTTTTACAGGGACACGGCCTGCCCGTGCGTGCGTGTGTGTGCTTGTATGTGTGCGGTCCGGGGCTGCCCTTGAGCCCCGAAGCAGCACGCACGGCTGGAAAGCCTCACGGGGGCGCTCTCTGGCCCTGCACAGCACGGGGCTGCCGGTAAAACAGGTAAAAGGGTCAGACTGGCTGGGAGCTCATCAGACCACAGGGCAGAGTGGACGGGAGCTGGTCAAGGCCAAAGGGTTGGGGACAATTTTTCTGCAAGATGACTGATCATGGACCCAGGAAACCATGTCTGTAGCTTCAGACAATGCCTGCTCTACTCCTGGCTCCCTCACTTACAGAACACGTGACCCCAGAAAAGCGACTAAGCCCCGCCAGGCCTGGCGCACTCCACCTACCACATAGGCAAAATAAATGCGGTTGAGCCGAGCATGGTGGCGCACGCCTGCAATCTCAGTGTTGGGAAGGCTGAGACAGGAGGATGGATGGAAGGTTCAAGGCTCCAGTCTCGTCAATTTAGCAAGACTCTCAGCCACTTAGTGAGACCCTGTTTCAAAATAAAAGATCAAAAGGGCTGAGTGTGTGGCTCAGAGGTTGAATGCTCCTGGGTTCAATCCCCAGGTACTCTCCCCCCAAAAAAAATGTGGCGGCCTTATAGAGAATATAAGCACAGCCATTCTGTTCCACGCCTTGTTTTGAACACATGCCTTTGTCCAATGTCATGGATAATCTAGAGAACAATAAGAGAAACTGTGAACATTGCATTTGCTGATGCACGATTCTGTCTGCAAGAAACGCTAGTAAATGCAGAAAGCTGGATCCAGCTCTACTGAGTGGCACAATTGTGCACAACGTACACAAAATGTGCACACCTCCGGTGGCCGCGGCTCCCTGCGGGTGTTGCCCACCCACACCCGGCATTACAACTTGCTTTTTGATTTCAGACAACCCTCTCGCTACCACGGAACAATAACTCACCAGCTGCAATCCTCTGACGCCCACTTCTACAAACATTTCAGGACTTTTCCAAGACAAAGCCATATGGATCGTAGCGTTTACGCAGTTCTTAAACATTGAACATGTGTAACATCGTGCCAGCATCTTTATTAGATTCCTCTTTTTTTTTTTTAATGTGTCATTAATGAAGATTCTGAGTATCTCGTTCCTCTCACTCCATTCTCCCCATAAGCCCTGTGGTGTTTTGCATGATTTTGCATAACGTGGTGATATTTACGAAATGTGTGTATTGTATTATAGCAGAGCTGACTGCCAACTTCTTAGCATAGTGCATGAAATTCAGTAAGCACTCAGGAAATGTGTGTGGCTTTTTTTGTTTTTTTTTCACGGTGCTGGGGATTGTGCCCTGGGGCACTCTACCACTGAGCTGCACCCCCAGTCCTTTTTATTTTTAATTTTTTTTGTTTTGAGACAGGGTCTTGCTAAGTTGCTGACGCTGGCCTTGAACCTGTGATCCTCCAGGGAATGTGTTCTTATATCATTTGCTATTATCATTAATCGTTGTACCCCTTCTGGAGCACCTACAACATGTCAGACACCAAGTTGGGCTCTGGCTATGAACAATAATAATGGCAGACAGGAGGACCCCAGGTTCAAGGCCAGCTTCAGCAATTTAGCTTAGACCTTCAGCAACTAAGCAAGAACTTTTTTCAAAATAAAAAGAATAAAATAGGGCTGAGGGTTTGGCTTAGAGGTAGAATGCCCCTGGGTTCAATCCCCAGTACCACACACACACACACACACACACACACACACACTAGTAATAATAATGTCAACCAGTTATAACAACAGTTACAACACCATCTCTGTCTCAGGACATGGTGGTACCACCTGTTCCTTACATTTAGAGGAAAATGTCACTGCTGTAGCCATGCTGTTTAGAACTGTTCTACTCCGGAACCACTGCTAGCCACCAAGACACCAGTGGGAACTTCCCTGAGGCAGCAGGCAAGGAGTTAAGTGTCGGGCACCTTCGCATCTCCGAATCCCTGGGAACTTAAGTGGACAAGGACTTGGTCCTCTTTGGGCAGGAACAACTGTGTCATAGCCCCTTTCATGTCCACAAAGCATGATGGCTAATTAATACCAGGTGGGGAGAGGGCGGAAGGGCATTAGCGTGGAGGCGCGCACCAGGCGGGCACTGGGAGGGCTGCGGTGGTGTGGGTGGACCCTGCCGGGATCTGCCCAGCTGGCCGGAGCTTCCGCCAGCCCAGTGCAGCTGCCTGGCCTTCCCCAGGCTCCTGACTTCCCCGGGCCAGATGTTCATGGGATCAATGCAGGTTGCTAACCTGGGAGGATGAACCTCTGTCTCCTGCAGGCTTCCTGCAACTTGCCTGGTAGGTAGAGGAAGGCTGGTGAGAGGACGCCCCGGGAACCCGCAGGGTCTGCGGTTGGCCGCCATGGGCAGTTGGGGAGAGAGATGAGAGGCTCATTCTCGTCCCAGGCAAAGCTGATTCAAGATCAGCATCGACCCCTCTACCTGAGGGTGCAGCTAGGCTCCTCAATTCCCTGGGATCTACATCTATATCATCGTGTATGTGCATACATATAAATACATATATAATATATAAATACACACGCACACAATTTGGTTTTTGTTTTTTTTTTTTTTTTTTCCATTCATGCTTTGACTGATCACTCCCTCCTCAAGGCAGGCCATAGAAACTAAAATTTCTCAGCCAGGCATGGTGGCACAAGGCTGTCATCTCAATACTGGGGAGGCTAAGACAAGAGGATCACAGGTTTGAGGCCAGTCTTAGCAACTTAGAAAGACCCTATTTTCAAATGAAAAATAAAAAGCGCTAGGGGTGGGGTGGGGGTGTGGCTTGGAGGTAGAATGCCCCTGAGTTCAATCCCCAGTTGAAAAAAAGAAGCTAAAATTTCTCTTCCCCAAGGCAGGTCACAGAAACGCTAGTCTCCCCCCTCCCCTGACCTATGTCATATGATAGTGGATGACAAACTCCCACTGCAGAAGGTCCCGCCCTGTACCTAGGAGGCAGGAAGGCTATACGGAGGAGGGACCAAACTCTTGGTCCGCACTCGCTGGCTCACCCCTCCTGGTTTACTGGCCTTAGATCACAGCCTTTTGTCCAATCACACGCCTACACAGTGGTCCATGCTTCAATTATGCCTGTGCAACGAATTCTCCACAAAACTCCCACAGCCTGGGGTTTGCAGAGCTTCTGGGCAGCTGGACACAGGGAGGTTCCCAGAGGGGTCGTGCTCAGAAATATCTTCCATACTAAACTGGTGAACCCAAGTGTCTCCGTGAGTTCTGTGAGCTGCTCGGGTAAACTGACGGAACCCAAGAAGGGGTCCCGGGAACCCCCATTTAGAGCTGCTCGGTCAGAGCACAGGGGAAGCTCCCCGGGGCCGGTGACCGGCAGGCGCAGTGTGTAGGGTCAGAACTGAGTGAGGGAAGGCTTGGCCAGTGCCCCGACTGCAGAATTGCTTGCTTGGTGGTCGAGTGAGAAAGCCCCACACATCTGCCGCCAGAAGTGACCCGTGTCGTGAGTCTCTGGCAGGAGAAACTGAGGCTGAGTTTGGAGCCTCCACTCAACCATCTCTACTCCCGCAGAGGTAGGCAGGGAGCTTGCACGGGGCCAACAGAGATGTGAAACAACCAAAAACAGGAAATCGGCCACGTGGATTTCATTTTCTCTTTTAGAAAGGCTATCTGGAGCCCTAGAAGGGTATGAAGCATGGAGTGTTTGAGATACTGATGAATTTAGCTGCACGAGAACTGGCCACACTGCCCTGGGTACGATCAGCTCACAGCGGACCTGTTACTGCCCACCCGGGGCCTCCGCCTCTGCCGAGGGCCGGTGTCCAACACGCCGCCTAGTGGTGTTCAGCCGGCCCTCGCAGGCTGACCACTCACATGACTGGAGCGCACCCCACTACAGCACAGCATGAACGGGGTCCGGGTCAAATCGTGCAAATCGCCCTGCTTTTCTCTACCCAAGTAGCTCTGCTTTAAGGGTGGGCGCAGGTAGAGAAGATGTGTGTGTGTGTGTGTGTGTGTGTGTGTGTGTGTGTGTGTGTGTGTTACTGGGGACTGAACCCAGGGGTGAATGTTCTACCTCTGAGCTACACATCCAGACTTTGTTTTCTTTTGTTTTGAAGCAGGGTCTTGCTAGCTTGCTGAGAGTCTCACTAAGTTGCTGAGGCTGGCTTGGAACCTGCGATCCTCCTGTTCCAGCCTCCTAAGCACTGGGATTACAGGAGTGCACCAACTATGCTTGGCTGAAGGAAAGTGTTTAATAGTGTATTTTACTTGCTGTGTGGCTTTGAGAGAGTTGCCTAATCTCTGTGCCCCGCACTATTCTAGGCACTTTACATGTGATAACACATTTTGTGTGTGTGTGTGTGTGTGTGTGCGCGCGTGTGGTACTTGGGATTGAAAGCAGGGGTGCTCTACCTCTGAGCTACAACTCAACCCTACTTAATTCTTTATTTTGAAACACAGACTCGCTAAGTTGCTGAGGCTGGCCTTGAACCTGTGATCCTCCTGTCTCAACCTCCCAAGCACTGGGATTACAGATGTGAGCCACCACAGCCGACACGATGACACACTTACTCCTTATTAATCACCCTCTGAGGTCACAGTCATATCCAAATTTGGCAGATGAGGAAACCAAGGAACAGAGGTGTTAAGTAACTTGCCCATAATTACACAGCCTGCGGGTAGCAGAGCCCCAGCCATCTGCTCCTAGATTTGGGGCTCTTAGCCACCGTACTGTAGCCCCTTCCTGAAGGTGCACTGTGCGTGTTTAGCAAGATAACAGATGTAATGTGCTTAGGATGGGCCTGGCCGATGGCATCCTGGATGCATGAACTCTCCGAGTCAGCTGTCACGGTTATCATCGACGCTGACCTCATCATTCATTCACGCATCTATTCTTGGAGAGAGGGACATTGCCCTCCATCCTTCGGCCCACTCACCCGGGTAAGCCCTGGCCCGGCAAGCCAGCCTGGGGAGCCGAGCCTGAGCCAGGCTTCCTGAGTCACCATAAGCTCCAGGCCCGGGGTGCACCCCTTGCTCCGCCCTGAGCACCTGCGCAGACCTGGGCTGCCGGCCCTGGAATCCATCCCACCGCCTCCAAGCGTTCTGGTCTCTGTCCAGTGCCACCTGCTTCCAGATCATCCTCCCTGGACTCAAAGTCACCCTTGCACAGGTGACTTTAGAGACACCTCATGGAAGAATCAGACCAGAACTGCATTAATGAGGCCCTGGGGACCCGCCGGCAAGCCACCATCTGGAAAAGGTTGGTCGCTGTGGCCGCCGGGCACCGCCTGGACCTGGGTAAGGGCTGGGCACTGAAGATCGTGGCCCCCTTGTACAAGCATTTGGTAGACTCTCTCTCTGCTCCCCAAATCTGGGCTGGTCTCATGAGTTGCTTTCACCCATGGACTGTGGTGGCACATTCCAAAACTCAAGCTTTGGTTGCCCTGAACCTGCTACACCTGCCCTCTCAGATCACGACCTGAGGCCGCCGTCTCCAAGGAGATCAACCACAGGAAGGCGGCCCAGCTCTCCAGCTCCCTGGAGCCCAGCCCACGAGGACTGTCAGGGCGGACAGCCCCCATGGGACCGCCTCGGGGACCATCAGAGCAACAGTGAAGCAGAGCTGCTAAGCCATTGAGTCTTGGGCGGGGTCTTTGCAGCCGTAGACCACTGAGCAGAGCCTGGCTGGCTTTCTCGGCCTTATCCTTCAGGGGCAGAGGCTGAAGGAGCGGCCGCAGTAGCTAGAGCCCCCAACAGGCTGTGTGTTGCCCCCTGGGCCTGTGCCAGGCCTCCTCTGGGGAAGTTGTTTTTCCTGGTCCTAGTCCCAATGCTACAGGAAGAATGACCTGTCCCCTCTCCAGCCCTCTGTGTGCCCACTGGTACACCAGGCCCCATCCGTGCACCTGCTCAGACTGAGCTGGAGAATGCTCTGGCATCTCCCAGCTCTCTGGGGCTGCCAGTTGGAGTCCAAACCTTTGCTTCCAACTCCCCACCTTCCTCCATGCTGGATCCCAAGGGTGTCTGCCACCCCAGGGGCACAGGCAGCCCCTGGGAGAGGACTGTTGTAGGAAGTTCAGGCTCACAGAAAGCCCAGCTCCCCTACAAACGGGAGAGCAGAAAAGTGGGCCTCCACAGAGGGACAAAGATACAGGAGAGGAGGTGGGCACAGTGGTGCACTCCTGTAATCTCAGTATTTGGGAGGGTGAGATGGGAGGATCACAGTTTTGAGGCCAGCCTCAGTCACTTAGCGAGACCCTCAGCGACTTAGTGAGACTCTGTCTCAAAATAGAAAGTGAGCTAGGCCTGGTGGCAGACGCCTGTGATCCTAGTACTTGGGAGGCTGACACAGGAGGATCACAGGTTTGAGGCCAGCCTCAGAAACTTAGCAAGACCCTCTGCAACTTAGCGAGACCCCATTTCAAAATTAAAAAAAAAAAAAAATAGAAAGGGCTGGGTAGGGGGGGTGTAGCTTAGAGGTAGAACACTCCTGGATTCCATCCTCAGTATCACAAAATGAATGAATGAATACATACATATACACACACTCATAAAACACAGGGGAGGGATGCGGGAGAAATCCCAGGGCTGAGGGAGGAATCCTTGGGGTGCTGGTGGGGAGGCAGAGGCAGGCGCTCCCCAGGAAGTAGAGGTCATTACCACCTCCCCAGGCCTCTGCTCAGCCCACTCGCCCTCCCAGTGCCGAACTGAATCAAGACCAGATTAGTTTCTGGGTCCTGGCTGGGAGCCAAGGAGGGCGCAGGCGCAGGCAGACCTGGGCGGCCGGGAGCTCCTGGGGCAGGCCCGGAGCTCCTGGGGCAGGCCCGGCTCTCCAGCCCAGCTGGGTGGGAAGAAGCACTGCTCATCTCATCTCCACACTTGGACTATCCCAGATAAGCAGCATATGTGTCTGGGATGGAGCCCGCCTCTCCCTGCCTCCCCCAGGGCCCGAGGCCTCCCCCAGGCCTTCCGCCCAGCCCTGCGCTGTGGTTACCGGGGATTCGGGCCAAATTCAAATATGTCAATTTCAGGTGATGAATGATCAAACCCTTCCTAATTTGCATGTTAAATTTCCTCATGGTGGAAATAAATAGCCGCAGTTCATCAGAGGAGAGCTTCCCTCAGAGTCTTTCATCAAAGGCGGCAGGAGCGCTTCATTTGCATGTTCTGCGCTTGGTGCTGTGGGGTGCTCAGGGGAGCCCGGGGGCGCCGCCGTGCTCCCCCAGAGCGGCGTGGGGAGGGGGGAGACTGGGCACAGAAAATGCATCAGGCGCTAGGAAGCGGGAAGAGGGCTCGGCCGGGCATGCACACCTCTGAGGCCCAGACTGTTCTGTGCAGGGGTCCCTCCGCGAAGGCGCCAGGTCCCTGCCCCACCCTAGTTTGCAGTGTGACCCAGGCCATGTTAGTGTACCTCTCTGGGTCTCAGTTTCTTGCATGTGTCAGCTGGGAGGCATGCTAACTGCTTTGTGGACGTCCCAGGCCACCCCCGTAAGAGTAAAAAAGGTAGAACAGGGACAAAGGCACCCTGTGCGCCGCCAGCTGGTGCTGGGGTCTGGCTGTGGGCCCGTGAGGCTCCTGGGTGGACAAGCAGGGCTTAGGGGACAGTGGCTCCCCTCCACCTGGCCCAGCTTCAGAGGACGATGAAAATTCCCAGCTGTGGAAATGTCCCCCATGGTTCTCAGGGCCTGGATGCCCCTTCTGGGGCCTATGAGCACACAGGGACACTGAGGGAACTAGCAGACATCCGCGGGGTCTGGGGCAGGGCAGAACCTCTGACCCAGGGGCTCAGGGGAGGCGAGGCCCCCCCTCCAACTCAGCCTGTCCCTCCATGCCTGGCCAGGGAGATGCCACAAACCAGATGGGCTCTTGGCGCTTGTGGTCCATCTGGTAGAACCACGCATGGCTGGTTAGCTGGTTAGCCTGGGAAGATCCAGGGGGCACCCAGCAGAGATGCGGGGGCCCTGAGTTTTATGTATAATTCTGCCAATAATCCCTGCCTCATCTCCCAGAAAGCTTTTCCACTTGGGGCCAAGACACCAGCGTTCCGTGGCTGTCTCTCAAGACCCTTGATGTCCACCTTCCCCGCCCCCAGAATCCCCCAATCTATCCCCAGCACCCTCCTTCCCTAGGCTGGGGTCCAACAAGGCGACACCCCCATCCTTCCCTAGCTTCCTTGGGAGTGGAGCCCCCCTCCCCTTCCTCCCTAAACCAGGACTCATGAAGGAGAGATGGAGGAAACAGGTTGCTATGGAAACCAAGCTGGCTAAGGTTTGGGGGACTTGGGCTGCTTCTTTCTCCTTCCTTCGTACACTTTGAACTTATTAGTTTTAATTGACATAATTATTGCAGTGTCCACCGGAGGCACCAGGAGCCAGTCATACCTCTTGCTGCACACTGGTCCCGGCCCCAAGAGGTACTCCCTGTTGCGCCCCTCCCTGACTGTCTGACACAGCCGGTGGGTCCTGAGGCCGGGCCAGGGCACCCTGGTCCAGGAAGGGCCTGTGTTAGAGCGGACGAGGTTTCCCTCCTGGGGTTGGTGTACAGGCTGGAGTCTAGGGCCATGCTAGGAGATGTTTCTGGGCATCTCCGGGTAACCACACGTAGCCAAGATCCACAGTCTGTCTTCTCCGAGTCTTCTATTAGGGGCCTCAATCGCCCCACTAATGCTTTAAGCAGGATCGCACAGGGCTGCTCACATTTTGGGAGCCGGGGCTGAACTGGGCTCAGGTGAGTGAGCTCGGCCAGGCTCCTGGCTTCTCTGAACCTTCATCTTCTCAGATGTGCAATGGAGCTGCGGCATCTGCCCGGCTCCTCCACCTCGTGCCAAGATCCAGGAGGGGGTCAATGAAGGCCGCCCTGGGGTGTGTTAGGAAGCGCCATGTACTGGAGTTGAATGTCAAGAACAAGAGGGAGGTTCCTAAGACAGACCGGAGGGTGGCTGGCCAGCTCTGTGCCCCTTCTTCCTGGGCCAGGCCTGCTGTGCCCATGCTGAGCTAGGCCCTGGCCCCGGTGTGGGAGGACTCCCACACACAGAGGGGCAGCTGGGAGAGGCCTGGGGGGCAGCAGTGCCTTGTGGTAGGGTGCTGGTTCTTGCAGAGGGTGATGCTTTCCCAGTGCACATCTGGCAGTGTCCAGAGACATTTCTGGTTGTCACATCTGCATGGGGCAGCTATTGGCATCTGGCAGATAGAGGGCAGGCATGCTTGCTAAGCACCTCAGGATGCACAGGATACCCCCCCAAAACAAACAAACAAACAAACAAAGACTTTCCTTCCCTTGTCGATGGTGAGCAAGTCTGCTCCAGGTACAGCCCTCCTCTGGGGCAGCTCGTGGCTGTGGTCCCAGGTCCAGCAAACTGCTGTCACCCCTGTTACGGGAGGTGGCCCCATGGGTGCAGAGGGGGCTCCTCCCAGCCTTCCCACCCTCCCCCATCCTTGGCAGTGGGAGGAGCTGGTCTCCGGGTCAGGGGAAGGACAGCGTGCTGGGCTGGGGTCTCCTCCGTCCCCACCTCCCCCATTCCTCCCTGAGGATTACGACGTTTCTAAACTTGTTAACTTTTAATTACTACCTTCCCTCTGCCTGAGTACACTGGCTCCATGCCACGGTACGTCTCTATTAAAATTCAATTTCTGTCCATCACAACTAATTCCTGCACCTCAGCGCTCGCTCTCACCGTCAGCCTTCAATTTGCGGACAAGATGTCCGAAGTCAGGGCGGATTCCGAGCAAATCTCCGAAGGGACTGTGTCCAAGTGCTGCGTCTTCCAGGGGTCCCCCGAGCTCCTCCAGCTCCTGCTCACCGCTTCCTGCCCTGCACTGAAACCTCTGTCCTCACATGGTGTGCCAGCAGCTCAACCCCATGCCGCCCTTGCGCCCTGCCCTCTCTTGCCAGGCAGACAGAAGGCTCGGAATCACCATCCAATGAGGGAACCGGTGCCCGCACCTCCTGCCGCTCCTTCTTCAGGCTCAGAGGCAGAAGACCTCACCGGGTCTACGACTTTAGACAGTGGGCTAGAAACGGAAGCTGAGCCTGGTGTGCCTCACCTCTTGTACCGGGGGACCCCTGCAGGGCGGCGATGGTCAGGGACGGAGAAGAGGAAGTTAGGTGAAAGTGGCAGGCGCCAGGCAGGTGTTGGGAGTGTTAATGAGAGTTGATAGACATGAGGCACTAAAAGCAGGCCCGCAGCCGGGGTATGCTCCGCGTAAGTCTCGGCCATGAAGGTTTCTTCTACAGTGGTTTAGAAGGATGGGACATCCTCCAAAGGCCCCTGCCCTGGGAAAGACAGGCACCCCAAGGCAGTGCAGAGCAGGTCTGCGGTGCCCCGATGTTCCGCGTACTGCTGTATCACTTTGGGGAAGTCGCTGCATCTCTCTGAGCTGCGATTCTTAGTCATGCGGCAGAGATAACAATGGCACCAATGTCCCAGAACCGCTGCCACTAACAGCCTGTCTGGTTCCCGCCACACACCCCTCCCCCTGCCCCTCAGGCTCCAGTACCCTCGGGGCGGCCTGCAGGCCTCTGGGCTCTGCCTCTGCTGCAGGCTCGCACTTCTAAGGGGAGGTCAGAGGAGAAGCGAGAGGAGAGAGACGCAGCAGCTGGCCTTCAGAGGAACGTCCCTTCATCCTCTCCGAGAGGAGGTTCAAAGGCTGCCCCAGGCCCTGTCTGGTCCCGCTGCCTTTGTGGCCCTCCCCAGGGCTGTCATCTGAGGGCTTTCTTTTCCCTGAGGCTGTGCCTGTGTGTCTCCAGCCTCCACAGCTCTCCCTCTCCAGGGACAGGGACAGTAGCTGTAGCTGAGCAGTAGGGTGACACCTGTTCCCCAGGCTGCTCCCGATCCCCACAGGCAGCTGGCCTCACACCCCTGCTGGCCCCTCCGAAGTGGGTCCTGGCTTCTTGCCTCTTGAGACACAAAGCCACCTGGTGACGGGGCAGGGACCGGAAGCCTGTGGTGTCTGGGCAGAAGAGATGACATGCATGGGGCTGATGTTCTCAGGATGACCCCTGGCAAGCCCCGGAGTTCTCTGAGCATTCCTCCTTTGCAGAACGAGGTACTAACACTCACCTTGCATGCTGCTCTGAGTCGGAGAGTACCCGGCACCGAGTGAGCCTCCGTAAACATTAGTTCTCCTCTGGGTGCGCGGGCGCCTGATTATGTGTGGGAACGTGTGTGTGTGTGTGTGTGTGTGTGTGTGTGTGTGTGTGTATGCACGTGGTGTATGCCTCATTGATTTCTTTTTTTTTTTTTTTCCTGTTCAAGTCGGAGAATAATTACCCAAAGAGGCCTTATCAAGTGGGACAAAAATAATCTGGTAGTTGACTTCACTGGAGCAGGGCCAGCCAGAGGACAGAGGTACCCTCCGCCGCAGCCTTGCCTGGTGCGCTGGGCATATAGGAGGCTATAAACCAAGGCTGAATTGATTCCATGCGGGGGTGGTTCCTAGAGGGGAGGGGGACCGACAAGAGGGACTAGGGGTGCCAAAGGATGGAAGATCCAGTAGGGATTGGCCCTGGAGTCTGACCTTGATAGCTTTGGGTGTGACCAACCCAGCCAGCCAGAGAAAGTCACAAAGACACCTGCATGCTGCATGGTCAAGCTCATAACCGTGCAATGTGGGTGCAAGACTGTGACGGAATCCCCTCCCCCTCTTTCTAACAGGCACATCAGACTCTATCCATCTGCATGATTACTGTGTCGTTTCCCTCCCCCATGCCCACAGCACACCCCCTCCCCCCGGGGGTCACTTTGTGAAGCTGTGCACCTGTTCCAGGTTCGGAGAGGACACGGGCTAAGACTCTTGGAAAGGTCTTCCTCAGCAACATCTCACTCATGTAAGAAAAGGAATCATTTCTTTCTTTCTTTTTTTTTGCAGTTCTAGGGATGGAACCCAGGGCCATTCTACCTCCAAGCTATACCCCCAGTCCTATTTTTTATTCTCTATTTTGAAACAGGGTCTCACTAAGTTGCAGAGTACCTCACTAAGTAGCTGAGGCTGGCCGAGAACCCAGATCCTCCTGTCTTAGCCTCCCAAGTACTGGGATTACAGGAATGTGCCACCACTCCTGGCTCTTCTCCCTATTTTTTTTTTTTTTTAATAAAACCATCTAGATAATAAGCTCTCCTTTTTTTTGCAATACTGGGGTTTGAACTCAGAAGCATTCCACCTCCAAGCTACACCCCCGGTCCTATTTTTTTATTCTTTATTTTGAAATAGGGTCTCACTAAGTTGTGGAGAGCCTCACTAAGTAGCTGAGGCTGGCCTCAAACCCAGATCCTCTGGTTTCAGCCTCCCAGGTCCTGGGATTACAAGCGTGCACCACCACGCCTGGCTGGGATCTCAATTCTTTAGAGCCAGATTTTGCTTTGTCCCCCTCAAGGGGTACCCGAATGTAGATCCACTTTATTTCTCAAACTGGGCGTTCAAGATTGGGTTCAAAATAGATAAAAGCTGTCACTAGTAAGGAGAACAGCACTTGGTAAAGTGGGGTTCCTTCACAAAGGGCTCTAGACCAGGGTGGTGGAGTGTAAGGAGGTGTGGAGAGCCCCCCACCCAGGGCGGGGCGTGTTGGGGAGCCAGGCACATCTACACAGTGAGTTCGGGGCGCTGTGTTTTCAGATGTGTCCCAGGTTTTATCCAGACGGACCCCTGGCACAATCCTGATGGACCCATGAAACTTATTGCATGTCTGTCATGTCGTGTCTGTCTAGGGGCTTGAGCAGTAGCCTTTCCTGCAGTCCTTATAATGACCCTCTAGGGCCGGCATTACCGTGCCCATTCCAAGAACAAAGACAGAACTCAGAGTGACCAAGGCTGCTCCAGGTCACACAGCTGGGGGCAGGGGGATCACACCCAGACGCCCAACTCCAAAGTCTCTGCCCCAGCAAAGACTGATCCCGCGCTCACCGTGGTCACACTACTGTCATGTGCCCTGTTGCAACGTCAGCCAGGGATGGGCTGCATCCACCATGGCCCCACTGCAACGTCAGCCAGGGATGGGCTGCCTCCATCACGGTGGTCCCGTGGGATTATAACGGAGCTGAAAATTCCCATCCCAGAGTGACCCCATGGCCACACTACACCGTAGTACAATGCCGTAATCATATATTTGCACGGACGCGGCGTTGACAGACAAACCGAGTGAGTCCTCATGCCCAAGTACAGCACAGCCCGCTGTGCACAGCCCGTGACACTCGGTGATGATAATAGATGGCTGTGTGACTGCTTTATGTGTTTACTGTCCTCTACTTCCTAGCGCCCCTTTAGCTCGCACTCCTCCTACCAATAAGGAAATGTTTACCGTGGAGCGGCGTGCCCCGTCTGGCCAGCCGCGGCCTCATGCATCTTGTGTCTACTCTCCTGATTGCATCGAGAGGCGGCGTCAAGCCATTGACCTTACTATCTCAGTTGCTGTAAGTACACTCCAGGATGTTCCCACAGTGACAAAGTCGGCAAATGACACATTTCTCAGAGCACATCCCCAACATTAAGCAAAGCGTGACTGTACTTCAATAGCGCCTTCACCAGATTCTCTCTCTCTCTTACACACACACATACACACACACACACACACACACACACACACACACACACACACACACACACACCACCCAGATGCATTTGGTTACGAATCCCTCCAGGAATAAAGACTCTCCGAGATTGACCAGAAATGTAAACTTCTTCCCTTGGATTCAGGGTGAGGGACAGAGTTAAATTGATGGGAGCACTTCTAATCTTATTTTCCCTCACCGTTTTGGGTAAATTTAGTCATTTCTCTGCCTGAAAATTGGACGTTATCACCCTGGGACTTTGTAAGTGAAACTTCTAGGGAAATTCCTTCTACTCTGAGATCCGGCAGTTGTGGCTGAGGTTCTTGAACTTCTCGGGGCCACTCGCCAATGTGAGAATAAAGTCTGAACCTAGAGTGGGCACAGCTGAGCGGACCAGAGGGAAGAGGACGCAGGAGCGGCAAGTTCTAGGTTCTAAAGCCCGAGGTCTCTAGAACCGCTGAGGTTCTGGAGCCTCTAATCTCATCCTGTTGTCGATTCCCAGTGTTTAGATAAATAATTGGAAGGCAAGGGAGGATTGTGGACAGTCACACAGGACAGAGGAGAGGGAGAAATGTGTATATATGCATGTGGATACACACACGCACGCATGTATATACATGTGCACGAGAGAAAACATGCATGTACAATCAGAGAGGCTTTCTGAAAGAGAAGGTATCCGCGCTGGGCGCTGCAGCAGGGAAAAGGTTTTGAAGGGCGATATTCCAAGCTAAAGGAGATGGAACAGTTTGGACAAAGGCAGAGCAGAGGGAATGTGCTAGAACTGTCTTCACACCGCAGCGGCCTGGTCTGTGGGCAGGTGTACCAGCTCAGGTGGGAGCAGCAGGGAGTGAGAACATGCCAGCCAGGAGCAGACCGCAGAGATCTGGAGGTCACACTGTGGAGTGTAGACCTCGCCTCGTGGGCACGGCAGGGGTTTGATTAGAGGGACCTCCTGACCAGACCCGCATCCAGGCACCCCACTGCCACCGTGCCACGCCAGCCAGCCAGCGCTCCTGAGGCCCTGGGCAAGGGGGAGCAATTTCCCTAGTAGAAGCTCATTTACTTCCCCAGAATGACTTCTACCCAACGTGCTATAAAATGGGATATTTGCCTTCTCCCCGCTGCTTTGTTTTCTAGAAGTTGCAGAGCACGGTTAGCTGAAAGATTGCGCAGGATACACATTAAGCACGCAATGGAAGCCATCCTTCCTCGTGAGAGGCAGGGCGGCGGATGGTCAAGAAGGCCACTTATGCCTGAAGTCCCGCTCAAAGGACCGACCTTGGGCGAGTTCCTTAACTTCTCCAAGCTTCGGTTCGCTCCTCTGTGAAACGGGGGCGACGGTTGAGTCTACTTATGGGATAGTCCGCAGCACTGGCTGACGTCACCACAGGGCACGCATCACGACATTGTTTACCATATGATACAGTCTTTTCCACTGATGGTGATCAGTGTCACTGTCAACAGCTAAATCCTGGCCGCTGCCTGGAGGCCTCTGGGTACAGGAGCTGAGCGTTTCCAAAGGTGGCCCAGGCCACTGGTGAATGACACCCTGGTGTCCTGGCAGTGCAGGACGTCAAAGGCAGGCTGGGCAGCCTGGCACCATTAGTACTCATTTACACCATCTGCAAACTATTTATTTATACATCCCCAACTCTTTTATATATATATATATATATATATTTTTTTTTTTTTTTTTTGAAACTGGGTCTTGCTAAGTTGCTGAGGCTGTCCTTGACCCTGTCATCCTCCTGTCTCAGCCTCCCAAATACTAGGTGTGTGTCCCCATGCCTGGCTCTCATCTGCAAATTCTTGGTTGCCCCATTCAGGCCTGCGCCCTGCCCAAGAAGCTGCAGGGGTTCTTCAGGGACTGTCAGCTGCCACCGGGGGTACCAGACAGCGATCAGGAGCAGCTCTGAATGCGCAGCTGAAAACCACGGCAGGGGCTGCTCAGGGAGCACCTCCGGTCTCCTCAGGTGCTTTCTAGAGAAACTGAGCCCCATTCAGGGCATTCAGGGGTCCCTTGCTCCCTGGTCCTCCACAGAAGAGGAGGACTGTCCTCCTGCCCTGGTCTCTCCTCTCTCCCTTCTTGCCCAAGGGGACCACAGTACACCGGCTAGTCCAATCCAGGGTAGGGCAGAAGGGACCCGGGGATGGGGTCACCCGGAATTCTGGCCTCCCTGCTTCATAAAGGAAAGCATGGTTCTCCAGGAAGGACAGATCCTCCAGCAATTAAACCCCCTCCTCTCATTTGCATTCCTATCCCTGGCCCAAAGATTTGTATCAACATCCCCAGGGCAAGACAATCTTGTTTCCCCAACAAAACCGATTATGCACATCAGGCCTGGGGATTAATCACCAGCTACTGGGTTGAGAGGAGGGGGGCAGCTCTTGTTCCCTGCTCTGAGGGGCCAGGAGGCAGGCTGGAGGCCAGGCTGGTGGGGTGGGGGTGGGGGGACTTTGGGGGGGTGGGGGGTAGCTGCCCCTCCCTTGGGCTTGGCAGCAAGCCTAGCCCAGACCTGCTCTCCTCCCTTCTTCCCTATGACTGTGTCCTGGAGACGGAGGGACCCGCCTGGTCCACTGCTGGGATTCTGGACACAAATAAAATAGAGATAAAGCCTGGGTGGGTCACCTGCAAGTCCCACCTGAATTACCCCCAAATAGATAGCTCCTTTACCGTGTACCCCCAGGCCTCCGCACACATGTCTGCTTCTCCATTGGATCCTGGCCCCTCCGACAGGCTCCCTTACCCCAATTGTCAGCTCTATCCCTGTCCACTGCTGAATGGACAGCAGCACCCTGGCCCACTGCCCCACGGTCCTCTGCTGGGATCAGCAGAGCCAGAGCACTGAAGCAGGAGTCTGCGGCCCAGCTCTATGCCCACAGTCATGAGAAGCCCTGCAGGCTGCAGGGAGGGGGGTGCGGCTTGCCTGTACTCCAGGGAGAACTTGGTCAGCTCTCGATTGTTGTGAAGCCACTTGAACTCCAATGGCCAGCTGCCCTCGGCCATGCACGTGAGCACCAGCCGGTTCCCCTCCAGGTGCTCCTGCGTCCGCGCCGGCTCCGTCTTGAAGTACGGGGACACGTCATCTGCGGGAAACAGGGACACAGGGCCTCTGGTTAGCAGCTGCTCCGTGACACGTGCGGCCCACTCCTGTCTCGGTCTCTGCGGCAGACGATGCAGGCGCAGCCAGCTAACTTCCCCCCAGCCCATCATGTGGCCGGGGCAGGGCTGGAACCTGGGTCAGTCTAGGGCTCCGCAGACAGTCCACCAAGCAGAGCCCCGTCTCCCTCCTTCCCAGACCGCCCTGGGCTCAAGCTCTTGGAGAGGGCACCCACTTCTCCATCCGAGTCCTGCTGTTCCACACCCTTTGCCTCCCAGTTTATCCCTCCAGGGCAGAAGGAAAGAGATGGGGGATGCTCACCGCACCTCAGCCAATGAGATGTAAATCTCACCAGGAAAAGAGGGAGGGGGACAGAGGCAGAGGGTCTCTGCCCTGTTCCCATGTCTAGGGACCCCTCAAAGGCACCGGGAGCAGAGTCCGTGCCCTGGGGCTTCCTCTGCTGTTTGCTCCCTCCATCCCGGGCCCCTGCCAGCCTGCCTCAACCTCCTCTTTCACTCCAGCACGGCTGCCGGGGGAGGAAGTGGCCAGGCTGGGACTCCAGGTGTCAGGCTGAGCGGTCACTGTGTCCCTCTGCAGAGCCACCTCCAACCCGGCTCAGCCCCACGGAGCTCGAGCCCCCAGCCTCCCTCTACAGAGGCAACTGCGGAAGTCTCGGACTCCAAGGCACGGCTCAGGTGGGACCAGCTTCAGATGGGGTGCAGCCGTGCGCCCCCCTGGCCGGTGGGAAAGAGGGCAGAGGCAAGCACCAAGGGAAGGGATGTGGGAAGGAGGGAGGTGGAGGAAGAGGCAGAAGAGCCCCAGGCCTGTCACCGAGGTCCCGGCCTCCTGCGTGTGGGTGGTGGGGACAGGATATTATTATCTGGGAAGAACGTTGACAAAGATTGTAGATCGCTGAGTTCTATTCCAGGGGCTCCGCTGTATGTTCATTTGACCCCCAAGGGCAACCCCACGACTGGAAGGACTATGACCCACAATTTAGAGAGGACAGTGAGGGGTTCTCATCCCGCCCAAGGTCACACGGGGAGGTGGGGCAGCAGAGCTTGGCTTGCATGTCCCGTGTCACTCGGGGAGGCTGAGGCAGCAGTAGAAAGAGAGGATGAGTAAGAACCCTCGGACTCAGAGTCTGCACCACCATGCATCTGAGAGCCCGAGGGAGCAGAGCTAGACAGCATCGCTGGTTAAGCCGGGCGTGGTGGCACACGCTTGTAATCCCAGTACTTGGGAGGCTGAGACCGGAGGATCACAGGTTTGCAGCCAGCCTCGGCTACTTAGTGAGGCCCTCTGCAACTTAGTGAGACCCTGTTTCAAAATAAAGAATAAAAAATAGGGCTGGGGGTGTAGCTCAGAGGTAGAATGCCTCTGGGTTCAATCACCAGTGCCTAAAAAAGAAAAAAAAAAAAAAAAAAGCACCGCTGGTCCAGTGAGCATGCGCTGCGTACCAAGCACCTGCCACACCGTGGCTGTGTGGCTGACTGGGGGTGTGTGTGGGCAGGCCCGGTCTCCCTTGTGTCTTCCGTTGAGTCACATAGGAAGCCGCTGGCAAGGCAGCACCAGGGCATTCTGACCTGCGGGCTGGATGGCAGGGACATTCTAGCACCCACAGACCTGTCTGTTCACTCCATGGCTTCCCAGCCTCTTGGGGACGGCCGGACATCGGACTTTTTGAGTCTCAATTTCTCTCTCAGTGGGTACAAGCAGAGAAGCAGCTGCCGTAAAGGCCGAATGAGACACAGGCCGTGGAAATGCTGGCTCCGTGCCCGCCCGGGGGCGGGGGGCCTCTGTGATCGCTCACTTCTCTCCTGAACACTGACGTGTGGGTGTCCCTGGCAGACAGATGCTGTCATCCTCACCCTGGGCATACTCTGACCAGAGCCAACCGCCCCCTGTGCGCCCAGAGGCTGGAAAGCCACCAGTCTTATTGTGTCCCAAGAAAGGAAAGAAGCCAGAGGAAGGGGAGGACGGGCACGTGGTGTCAGGGGTTGGGAGCTGGAGACTAAGGCTGGAGGGGTGGGACCCTCCTGCACCCCAGGCTGAGCCCTGGGAGCCTGAACCCCAGTCTCCTCTTGGGGCAGATGTAACCAGTGTGGGACAGCCGGGGTGTTTTAATAAGCTCAGCCTTTGCTCCGTATCTTTATTTTTTATTGGGGGAGGGTGGAGTACTGGGGATTGGACCCAGGGGCATTCTACCTCTGAGCTACACCGCCAGTCCTATTTTTATATTGAAAACAGGTTCTCGTTAAGTTGCTGAGGGCCTCATTAAGTTGCCGAGGCTCTTGCTAAGTTGCCGAGGCTGGCCTCAAACCCGTGACCCTCAAGCATGGACTTAGACCCCAGCAGAGGTCTCTGTGTGCTTCTGGGTCCCAGCCAACCATTCCTGCTGGGTGACACCCCTAAACCTCGTCTCCCACCCCATGCCCGAGGGCTCGGTCTCATGCATGTATAACTTGCACTGGTTTTTTGGGGGTGCCCTTCTTTGAGCCCCCATTCCTATCACTGACCCCCAATGCAGTATCACCGAGGGCAAGCCTGAGACGGACTCTTGGCCCCCACCGCCCCTCCGGTGCCTCGGCCTGACCCGTGGGGACTCGAAGGCACATTCATCAGAGCCGGCTGCACGCACCTCTGTCATTCTGAACCACTGTATGTCAACGTGCTGCTTTGGAAAGGCGCCTCCCTTAGAGAGGTGACTCGGAGGAGTGACCGCCATCAGGGTGCTGTGCCTCTGGGGTCCCGGGCCCTGCCTGCCTGGGCCAGGAGGCTCCCTTTGCCAAAGAAAGCCACTCGCCGCCCTCCAGGCAGCCAGCCCTGCTCTCAGCTTAACAAATGGGCGCATTCTCCCTTCAAAGGCGCATTCATATTCTCCAGCGGCTTTAAAGAGCCCTTTGAATCGCGTTTTTAAAAACCCTCTGTTCGGGGCTGTCATCGCTCGTTTGTTTTAAAACAATAACATCCCCAACCCTGAGTGATTAAATCCCTTCCTTCCCCGTGGGGCTGACTCCAGAGCCAGCACTGTCAGAGGGGGAGGGTGTGTATGTGTGTTTGCACACAGGATGTGCACGTGTGTGTGCACACAGGCCGTGGGCCTGGGTACCCTCACCTCCGTGAGCCTACTTGTGGGCTCCCAGGTCTGCACTGGCTGGCTCATTCCGAGGCCCTGCGTGGGAGCCGAGGCCTGGCTGGAGAGGAGGACTCCGGGGAAGGGGGTGGAGGGGAGGCCCTGGCTGAGCACCTGCTGGGTGCTCCCTGTCCCTCCTTTCACATTATCCTCCCAACACAGTACGGGGTGACTGAGGGTCTTCTTCCCAATCCTCCAGGGTAAGCAAATCCCTGTAAGGGCCCTGCCCTCCGGATCCAGAGGTTGTGGGAGGGAAGTCCCATCCAAAATGCAGGGAGTGGCAGGGAGTCCAACAGCTGGCTGTCCTCCAAGGGCCTGTGTGCATCAGAGAGCAGGAGGCAGCAGGGGGACTGGGCTGTGTGTGTGTGTGTGTGTGTGTGTGTGTGTGTGTGTACCTGTGTCTATGAGTGCCATTGTGTGTCTGTGCACCTGACATCTGTGTCTGCATGTCTGTGGATTTGTGTGTGAGTCTGCAGGTATATGTTTGCGTCTGTGTCTGCATGTCTGTGGATCTGTGTGAGTCTGCAGGTGCATGTGCACGCTTACACACAGGAACAGATTTCTGTGTTGAAAATGCACAGGAGAGCAGGAATCATTGGCCCTGGGAAAGTTGCCTAGCCTCTGCACCTCGACTTCCTTAGTTGTAAACTGGGGATATGTTTGTGTGAAATTAAATCACTTAGTAAACATAAAGTGCTTACAATAGAACCTGGCACCTGCTAAAGAATAGGGTAGCTGTTGTGACCATGGCTCATAAACGTAGACAGGTAGACTACTCTGGTGAGAAGACCTCACCCCCGATTTTCAGGGGCCCACAGTTCCTCTCAGCCTTTGTCCTAGGATGGTGCGGTACACAATCTGTATATCTGGACACAACACCCAATTAGCCGCCCTCACCCTCTCGGTGGGCAGGGATAACCATGAACAGAGGAGAATTGTCGATAGAAAGAATCAACCTCGTAAAAATGTTGTACTATTACACTTTTCCTTATTTCAAACACACACACACACACACTCATTTTTTAACTAGACAAAAGTGACTCTAAAGTTCGCATGAAAAACTACCACCATAAAAGAATAGCCAGGAAAAATCTGAAGAAGACCAGCCAGAGGTGGAGACCGGCACAGTGTCTGGAATATATCATAAAGCTTCAAGAATTAAAACAGAGTAACCTTTGCCAACATACCAATGGAGGAGTGGTCTAGGAGTCCAGAAATAGACCCAAATACATGTGGCTATGGGGATTTTTAAATATGTGATGAAAGTGGAATTTCAAATCAGTGAGGAAAAGATCAATTATTCAACAAATGGTTTGGGAACAGCCAAGAAGCCATTTGGGAATAAAGAATAAAACTGAATCTCTTCCTCACACTTTACCTCAAAATAAATGCTAAAGGGGATGGATGTTTTAAACATGAAAATGAAATTCTAAAAGAACCAGGAAAAAAAAAAAAAAACCACAGGAGTTTAAAAATATACAATCCTGGCGAAGCCAAGTACCCGCCAAGCACTTTCTAAGTACTACACGAGCTGCAGACAGTCAGAAGACAGATTGAGTTCTGCACGGGGGAGAAAGAGAAACCCACAAAGAATAGAGGTGACGGTGATAAACAGAGGCAAGATATTTGCAACTCTTACCATGGGCAAAGAGCTAATATTCCTGATATAAAAATGTTCCCATAAGTCAATAAGGAAAAGATGAACAAACCAATAAAAAAAACGGGCAAAGGATATGAATGGTTCAGAGGAAAGAGGTCCCGATGACTCTGGAACACAGGCCGGGAAGCTCAGCCTGGTGATAAGAGGGAGTCGGACGAAAACTCAATAAGACACCGCTTTCTCCTGTCGCCAAGATGCGAAAGCGTGATAGCCGAGGCCAGAAACCTGCAGAGTCAGGCGCGCTGGCACCCAGCCTGGTGGGACTGAGGCGTGGACTGCTGTCCACGGAGGGGAGGGCGATGTGGCAATTCCAGCGAAGCCGAGAACTCTCGCACCTTTTGGTGGGTCCACCCACTCACTCTTCAAGGCGCTTACCCTCCACGGACGCTTGTGCATGTGGGAAGTGGCAGCGTTTCCCAGCCAGATGGCTGGGACAGCAAATGTTTGGAAACTACCTGAATGTTTGTCAAGAGGGCACTGGTTAAAGACACGATGGCGTCTCCGACAATAGAATCCCCCGCAGCAGGCGGCACTGGAAAAATCTTGGAGGAATACTGTCAAGTGGCAAACGTGAGGCACAGAATCTGCTACCCCTCTGTGTAGAAGTTGCTCTTTGGGTATAGAAACCTATTTGCTTGGAGCAGTATAGGCTTTCTCTAGAGTGTGTTTGCATTTGCAAGAACAGGGTGGCCAGGGGCTGGGGTGGGAGGGAGGAACCTTTTTGCTCTATATCTTTTTTCTTTTTTGGGGGGGGGAGTACTAGGGACATTCTACCTCTGAGCTACACCCCCAGCCCTATTTTTATTTATTTTTTATTTGAAAACAGGGTCTCGCTAAGTTGTCGAGGGCCTTGTTAAGTTGCTGAGGATCTTGCTAAGTGGCTGAGGCTGGCTTGAAACCTGTGATCCTCCTGACTCAGCCTCCCAAGTATTGGAAATACAGGCATGTGTCACTACAGCCGGCTTCACTCTGTCTCTGTGTGGCTTTTATACTGTGGATTGCAGGTATGAATTACTTGGGCATCCATGTATGCGCGCATGGGTGCAGAGTTGTCTGCTGCAGGGCTGTCCTGCTGGAGACCTGGGGGGAGGACAGGCCTTCTGTGTGTGATTCAGAGGTGTCACGCGGGGATTGGGTGTCCGAAACCACCAAAGCCTAAGCCCTTTGAATGAAGGCCGCCTTCAGAGGCGGGCAAGAGGCCTGAGCCCGGGGCTTCCTTCTAATTTCCCGGATCAGGTCAGGGGGCCCCAGATTGCCATTTTCCCTTGATATGCCCGCTAAATACCCTCATTGTCATCTGTAGATGTAAGACTCCAGGCTAAATAGCCCCATACAGAACATGGTCTCCACTAAAATTTCTCCCCTCCCCCTAGTCCCCTGCAAAATAAATACCATCTTTCTCCTGAGTGGTCAGGGTCCCTCCAACTCACCCCCCAGGAGATTCCACTTCCCAGCCAGCCCTGAGAACCCCACCTCCCATGGGGCCATTCCTGTGGGGAGCACCAGCCAGTGGGTGGGTGGAGGAGGCGGGAAAAGACCTCTGCCAGCCACCTGATTGGCTCTGAGCAAGCCTGAGAGGGGCGGAGCCTGACAAGCCTCCTCCCAGCTCTGAAATTTCCCCAGCCCCCTGTTTCCATGCCCCCCACTTAGGCCCATAGCAGTTCAGCCCACCCAGTGACCCTAAAATGCTTGAGAGTGGGGGAGACTGGGTTCCTAGACCAGCCACCTTCTTTCCTCACCATCTCCTGGGCTTGGCACCAGGACCTTTGGCCTAGACTGACCTCCACAGCCTCCTAAGCGGTGCCTGGCTTGGAAGCCTGCACACCCAAGACCTGGGGCCATGGATCTGAGCAGGCCAGGCCTGGGCCAGAGGAAGAGCAGGGGTTCAGGGTGGCCCCTCAAACCAAACCACACTTCCGCTCCAACTTCCAGTCCTGCAGCTGCCGCCTTTATTCCATGATGCCATGGCTGGAACTTTGTATCTACGAAGTATTTTATGTCCTACATCTCAGTTAAGGGGCATGGGACCGTCTCATGGCAAGGACTTTTTTTGTGTGTGTGGCACTGGGGATTGAACCCAGGGACATTCTACCTCTGAGCTACACCCCCAACTCTATTTTTTATTCTTTAATTTTGAAACAGAGTCTCACTAAGTTGCAGAGAGCCTCCCTAAGTAGCTGAGGCTGGCCGAGAACCTGCGATCCTACCGTCTCAGCCTCCCAAGTACTGAGATTACAAGCGTGTGCCACCATGCCCAGCTGCAAGGACTCCTGCTGTTCTCATAATACATAGGGGAAAACTGATTTTCAGAAAGGTCCTGTAATTGGACTCTGTCCAGTCGTAACCCAGGCCCAGTGGATTCCGGAGCTCCGGGTCATCCTGTGACTGATACAAGACTTCTGACAGCTGTCTCAGACCTGCAGCATCGTGGTGGGGCATTCAGGGTTAGGGTTAGGGGTCACATGTCATTCCTATTGCAGCTTGCAATGTCACAGCCCCAGAACCAGATGTGGGATGAGGGAGAACAGGTAGCCCAGCGGGGGATGAGTGCTGGGGACCCAGCGAGGACAGAGGAGCAGTGTATCCCAGAAGAGTCTGCCCCCAGGGGGTGGGGGTGGTGAGGTGCAGGCTTAGCAACCTGGGAACCAAGGGGGTGGGCCAGTACAGATGCCACCTGGGGCCAGAGGTGTGCCGGCTTCTTGGAAGAGGAGGCTGAGCTGGGGACCTCACCCCACACCTCTGGTCTCCATTTAAGCTCCCGGGGTGCCCTCTTTCCAAGGGTGTGGTTTCAAGGTTCCAGTGGGAGAAGATGAATGGGGTTGAAGTCCCAGTTCCCATGCTAATCAGAGACTGATGGACGTCGAGGTCACCTGCCGCGCCTCACCTGTGGTCGGTGAGAGAGATGAAGCCCTGCTCCAGAGGCTCAGAGAGGAGCTGAGGGGCTCAGGCACATGAAGCGGAGTGCCCAGCACCTCAAGGTGCCGCAGAGACCTCTGGGATAGGGGGTGGTGGGAGCAGGGGGAGGGGCTGTTCTATCACTTTCCATGTCTTGCTGCTCTGAACTACCTCCTTCAGGAGCTCAGAGTCTCCTAAATACCACTCCAGAAACTTCCAAATTCAGTCCCTCAGGGCCGCTCCGGACTGGCACAAGAACTGGGTCGTGTGCAGAGATGGCTTCTAAGGTCTTGGGCCAAAGCTCAGGCCTGAGATGGCCACAGCTGGGCCTCAGGAGGATTTGCAGATATCTTTGTGGATGTGACTCACGGGTCCTTCTGCCACTTAAATCCAGATGGGGGATGGCACCAAGCCTGGGAGCTTCCTGGGCAGGGGCTCAGGGACAGGGTGCTACAGGCCTAGAGGAAGCTGCCAGGGCCCTGTGGCCCATGCCCTTCATTCCAGCAGAAATACTTGCTGTGTGTGTGTGTGCGCGCACGCGGGTGTGTGTGTATGGGAGTACAGTAGGTGTTCTCTCTGTGGGACCCAGCGGTCTTAGCTGTTCCCCCTCCCACCCATCCACATGCAAGGCAGGCCTGTCTGCTCCTGTCCTACCCAGCCAGGCCCCCTATCCTCCCATTTCCCTTCTCCCCACTGCGTTCCCACAAATAAGATGCAAATTTATGCCCCTCCCCTGTCTCCCCTGTCTCCTGGCAGATGCCTGGCCCAGCTTGGCCCGTGCCGCCTGCATGCCAAGTGGTTCATTAGCCAGGAAAGAAGGCTCTTGCCCTCCTTAATCTAATCCTCACCAGTGACCTTCAGGAGCCGGCCCCTTCCGACGCGGGGGACCGGGAGGGTACAACAATCAATTATGCCGTGGCCTCCGCAGCTGCTGCCGAATGAATTTCTCGCTCAGAAAAGCGTGTTCAAACACATCTAATGGAACAGATCATCAATTTGTTTGAATACACATCTAATCTGATTGGGGCGGGGGGAGGGGGAGGGGGCTGGTCACCAGAGCAGCAGTACAACCCAGACTTGACAGAGCCCTGGGGGAATCGTGAGTGGGGCAGAGGGGCCCAGGCTGGGGAAGGAGAGCTGGGCGCCCAGGCCCCACCACCCAGCCCCTGTACATCCAGCCGAAAAGTTATACAGAGAATGAATCACAAGGGTTCCAGAAGGGCTGGGCTGATGGCTCTTGTCTGTTCATAGCTCCAGCATGGAGCACGCAGTCTGGGAAAAAGAAAATACCCAGAAATATGTGATGACAAGGCCGGGTCACGGCAATGCTGATAAAGTTGCTGATCAAGTAAACAGAGCCACAGGATATTAATAAAGTTGTCTCTGGGATGAGACTGGTTGATACCTACACTGAGTTAAAGAGTGATGCCCCCAATCCTGGAACCTCAGCCTACGACTTTTTTTTTTGGGAAATAGGATCACCGCAGATGTAATGAGTGAAGACGAGGTCATGGGGATCTTTATAAGAGAAGAAACACAGGCACCAAGATGGAGAGAGAAGACCAGGCGAAGACAGGCAGCGACTGGAGTGACGCGTCTATAAGTCAAGGAGCACCAGGGCCTGCCTGGAGTCACCAGGAGTGCGGAAGAGGCAGGAAGGACTCTCCCTTGCAGCCTTCCCAGGGAGGGTGGCCCCGCCAATACCTTGATTTCAGACTTCTGGCCTCCAGGATGCAGCACTTTGTCATGGCTGACCTAAAGAATGCATACAATGCCTCACGGAAATCTGTGTCCCTCGTCCCATGGACCACAGAAAGAGGAGACTGAGAACCCGAGTCCTTCCCTTGAACACACCATGCCGCCATGTCCCAGGGCCTGTGCTCATGCCTCTCTCTTCCCCTGAGGAACATGGCTTCGCATGCATCTTAGTTCCGGCCCAGCATCCCTCAAAGCTCAAATGCTCTATCCTCTCCTGTGTCCCTCAGACTTTGGAGGTTACCCCTCTTACAGCACACAGGATGCATGTCACACCACATCCTGTGATGGCGGGTCCCATGTCAATGTCATCCACTGGAAGGCGGGCTGCAGCTGCCTGACGTTCCCAGCCCCACAGCCTGTGCTCATGCCATTCTCTTCCCCTGGGAAACATGGTGTTGCATGCATCTTTTAGCTGGCCTGCATGCAAGAGGGCTGGACCTGTGAATGAGTGGGTACACGAGCCAACCTGCCACAGAGCTCAGCCTGGTCGCCTCCCTCTTAGGGGCTGGCCGTCCCAGGGGTCTCTCTATTCTCTTCCAGTTCAGCCACTGTCAGATATGAGTAGCTGTGTGCATGCCGATTTTATCAGGCCCTGTAGGGGGATCGCCAGATCCAGTGGCCCCACCACTCCCTAGTGGGTGACCCTAAGCATCTCTCTATAATTCCTCTGTACCTCAGTTTCCTCTTCTGGGAAACGGGATGGCAGTCTTGCCTACCTCACAGCCTGGTGAGAGAGGCCAGAGCTTGGGCCAGGTCCAGCGTGGAGCAGAAGCCCACGATGAGGAGGCCATTGCTGTTTTTCATCTCTGCAAACTCAGCTCATAACCAGGGCCTCCTGCCTGAACCTCACAGGTGAACATGCAGAGCAGCCCCAGCCTTGCGTGCAAAAAAGAATGGGTTTTATTTCCGATGGGTTTATTCTGCAATTAAGAGCAGAAGGGAGCCCTTCCTTCTATTTCAGTTGGAGGGCTCAGAGATTAAACCTATACCATTGATTACAATGCGTTTGTCTGACGGTGCTATTATCACCTTAGCACATCCAGATTCATTCGGGCTATAAAAACATGATAACAACATCTTCGCCAAGCCCTGGGATTCTTCCCAAGCTCTTCTCCCCTCGGAGGCCCAAAGCTAGGTGGCGGGCTTGGTGGGGTTTACAGTTGGGAACTGAGAGCCCCGGAAATCGATGAAGGTAAGCTCTGGGGTCAGCGGCCTGGGGTCTCTGTGGGGTTGCCATCTTCCAGCTGATGTTTTTGCTGGCTCCCTGACGGTGAGCTCGGTCACCACCTGGGTACCACTTCCCAGGCCACCCCCTAAGCTGGAGACCAGTGACACAGAAACATGGGCCTCCCCCGGGCCTGAGCAGGTGCCCCCTGGGGGCTAGGGATGCTCCTGGAAGCCCGCAGCCTGGAGATCTCAAGAGTCTGTTACCTTGGCTGATGATGGCACCACCAGACACGGGACACGGAAGGCTGTACCGTGAAGAATAGGCCAGTGGCCTGAGAACCTGTTGGGCACCCTTCCCTGGGATGACCTCCTTCTCCCTTCTCTTGCCCACCCTAGGGGAAGGCTGCCACCTAAGGGCACAGGGAAGTGAGGAGGGAGGGGAAGGGAGTGAGGGCAGGTGACCGACTGAACCCCAGCATCAATTTCCAAATTATGAGAAGAGAGCGCTGAGCCCAGTAGCAGGTGTCTCTGGGGGCTGGTGACCCCCAGAGGGGGCTTTCCATTGGATCTCAGCATCCTCTCCCTGCCCCCAACCCCTTCCCTGGTGTCAGGACAGGCAGCTGAGCCCAGGGAGGAGGGAAGCAAAGGGAGATATTTGCTGGAGTCTGGATCCCGGTCATTTCCTCCTCCCAGCTGCCTTAGGGCACCATCACGAAGCCTGCCCCCCGATTTCTCTCATCTGAAGCTCACAGCAGAGGTGAGCAGGCCGAGCTGGGTAGGAACCTCCGGGCTGCCTTCCCAAGAGGCCTCCAATCTCCCCTGGGGTCAGGGCTGCGTGGTTCCCCGTAAGAGAGTCCACGGCCAGCCCGGACGGAGGGAAAACGCAGCCTCGCCTCGCTCTGCACGCCGAGGCTGAGATATGGAAGCCGCCGCCGGAGGAGAACACACATTCATCAGGCTGGTGACCCCGCTGCACCGGGGCTTTGTGGCGTGTAACAAAGACTGCGGAGCAGAAAATTGGAGTTCAATTTGCCGTCCATCCCGCACGCAGCGCTCAGCCATTCCAGTCCCTGGCAGGCACCTCTGCGCTTTATCATAAATAATAACACCATGCGGCTCTACGGCCCTTTCCGCAGTTACAGTCCCCAAGCAATTTACAAGCTGGCTCGTACCCGGAGGCTCCTGTGTTCCCTCCTCGGCCATATACGGCCCCGCCTGGGCACTCGCAGGACCCCCCTTGGGCCCGGGTCCATCCACTGGGGTGGCTGTGCCCAAGCTGGAGGGTGGCAGACCCATTTCCAGCCCAGAACATGGGCTCTCACCCGGCTTCCTGCCTCTTCCTGTTTCTGGTGCTCAGAGGAAGCCCCCCCAGGTCTGGCAGTACCCCGGGCCCTTGCTAGAGCAAAGCCAGGGGCCAACATCTCTCTCTTTCCACGTTTTAGAATGAAGTCCTGGCCTTCCTTGTCTCCATGGGGGCCCGGTTTCTCCCCTCTGAACTTTATGGTGGGGTCGTAGTAATGAGACCCTTGGGACCAGAGAGGTGCAGCGACTCTCTTAGAAAGTCACATGGGCTGCCGTGCTGAGGCCAAAGCCCAGTCGGCTGGACACAGAGACCCATGTAGGGAAGTTGCTGAGGGGACCGATGACCGCTCCCTCTGGCAGGTCTGGAAACTCCTGGAGGCAGCGGCTTGGCGGGAGCAGGCAGGAGCTCCAGCTGCAGCTTTCCCCCCATCCTGCCATCAAGGTAAAACTGAGGGTAGGGAAGACCACAGAGACAGCTCAGCCTGGGGGCTCGGGGCTGGGCGAGGGGGAAAGGGGGAGGCTGCTTACTGGGCACAGGGCGTCCTTTAGGGGGTGATGAAAATGTTTTGGAGTTAAGTGGAGGGGTGGCTACACAGGGCCGAGGATGTGCTAAGCGCCTCTAAACTGGCCACTCTGAAGTGGTTAATACTATGGGAATCTTAGCTCCACCGGAAACAAGCAAAATGGATGCATGGGGCTTTTAGATCTATCGGAAACAGTAAGGAAAACGGATGCAGACCATGTCCTACCTACCTGTCCTTACCAGGGAGGCCACCTAGTTCGTGTTGCTCCTTCCTGTCCTGAGAAGTCCCCTGGCTGAGCCTTGAAGCCCCCTGCCCTGGCTGCAGGCCCTCAGGATCATCTCCCATGTGCTGGGTGCTGGGCGCTGATCTTCTCTCTGGGTTCTGCAGGGGGCTGGGTTTCCCATGCAGCTTATGGGACAGTGCTGAAAACCTTCCCCAGTTCCAGGTGAACCCCAGGCCACCCCCCCCTCAACTGCCAAACACACAGCCATTTTGGATGAGGACAGAAAACCCTGACTTTGCAGCTGGACAGGTGAGGTTTGAGTCATAGCTGCATTTGCAAACTTCCTGAAAGTGAGTCAACACCTAGGTTTTCTGAACCACAGTTGTGGGGAGGGGTGGGGGCAGGCCTCTTTTGTTGGATCTCAATGCTACAGAACTGAACAAAGACCTTGGTGCACCAGGCCTGGCTGTGGCTGAGGGTGAGAGACCCCGAGATCCTATGGAGATCAGGTCTGTGTTTTAGGGGTGCGCTCTTACTCATGCCTGGAGATAATGCTTTGGGGTGGCAGCTATCAATGGTCTCATTTTCCAGAGGGGTCACTAAGGCCTGTGGAGTGGAGGCCTGACCCAGTGGGACTGGCTCAGATGGAGGTTTAGATGTACACCAAGAGTCGGTTTATTTGCTCCTTCCACAAACCCAGTGTCATGCGAGGTCTCCCAGAGCGTGAAACTCCAGAAACGGGGGCCACAAAGAGGGAAGGATCAAGGGGTAGGAGGATGGGTCGCCCCCAGTGCTCTCTGGCCTGGCGGCAGCAGCCTGGCCTACCTGCTTGGGGAAGCAGAGGGGGTGTGCTGTGGTGGGGGACCGAGATCAGGTGGCGGCCCCCCTCCCTGTTCCAGAAGGCTGCATTCTTTACCCTGGCCTGGGAACTAGCTGGAGCTTCCAGCCTGCCGCTCAGCTCCGTCACTTTAAAAACACACACAGCCCCGTGGTTGTGCACGAAAGGGCTGAACCAAAAGCTGCAGGAGCAGGAGACGGTATCTGGACTCGCTGTTGACCCCCGATGGTTATCCAGCCAGGGAGGGCAACTGGCCTCCTCTCCATTCTACAGCCGTTCTTGCTTCTCTTGCACAATGCCATGGCCCCAGAAGCCAATACCCAGGGAAAACGAAAGGGAAACACAAAGAAAGTCACACCAGAGAGAGAGCGTCTCCCGCAGGACCACAATTTGCACAGAATTGGGATTCGTGGGTCTGTTTCTGGCCCTGGCCCCTCCTGCAGGGGTGAGGTAGGAAGAGGAGCTGAGCTGGACATCAGAGGAGCCCTGACACCTGGAGGACCCTTGGCTGCCACGGCCTCTTAGCATCTCTAGTGGAGCTCATCTAGCCCGCCTTCTCTGGTTAGCAGGTGGAGAAACTGAGGCAGAGGAGTTTAAAGGAGGATTTGAGCCCAGATTTTGACACCAAGTCACCCGAGCCTCACTGACCACTCTCATCTTCATTTTTCTCACCCATAAAATGGGAATGAAGCTTTGACGGGTGCCCACTTTCCTTTCCTGAGGCTGGGTCCTGCACCCTGGCTTTCTTGAGGATGTCTGATTATGCCCAGAGAGCCCCTTTCCCCCCAGAGCGCCCCAGTTGCCCTCCTTGAGGAGGGAGGGCTGGTCTTCCAGATATGCATAATGGGCCCACACGATGGGCCCCTGTTCTAGGTTGCTTTGTGACCACTGAAAAGATCTGCTGACCTAGCCCCGGGTGCCTGGATAGCGACCTTTTCTGGGAGCAGAATTGTCTGTGCAGATAGAATCAGGTTAAGATGAGGTCCACTGGTGGGGGGGTGGCCGGGTCCAGAGAGACAGAGATGCACAGGGAGGAGACCCCACAGGATGACAGAGCTCAGAGCGACCTAGCAAGAGCCAAGGAATGCAAGGATGACTAGGTCGGCTGTGGCGCCAGCGACCCAGAAGCAGAATCAGAGCCAGCGATTGGCCCACTGGCTTCCAGAGCTGTGGGACAAAGAATTTCTGTTTCAAGTTACTCGTACTGGGATTGAATCCTGGGGCATTCTACCTCTGAGCTATACCCCCAGCCATTTTTATTCTTTTTTATTTTATTTTTTGAAACAGGGGTCTTGCTAGGTTGCCAAAGAGTCTTGCTAAGCTGCTGAGGCTGGTCTCAAACCTGCCAACCTCCTGACTCAGCCTCCCAAGTACTGGGATTACAGGCGTGCACCACCATGCCTGGCTTTGGTTCATGGCTTTTTGTTAGGGAAGCCTAAGGAAATGGATCAGATCCCTCAGCACCAGCCCAAATAGCAAGTCCACTTCGAGTAGAGTCCCTTCCCCTTTGTGTATTCCCCAGGACTTCTGAATGGCTGGCAGACCCCAAACTCCTAGAAGATGAGTCTCAGTCCTTCTTGTACCCTCAGTCCCTAGTTTGGTGTCTGGCGCAATATAGGAGCTCAGTATGCAACCAGAAAAGGATGGATTGAAGGACTCCTCTTGTTTCCGGTGGCCTCCGTGACGATTGCTACCCCCGCCCCACCTGTCACTTCCCGCTCTTGCCTGCCACTCCACGCTCGGGCCTCGACTTGCCCTTTCTGGCCCCAGCAACGCCGTGCCAGCCGCTCTGCAGCCGGGCCTGGGCTCAGCTAATGGTGACTGACGAGATTGTGCGCGGTGGAGGCGCCTGCGGCCCCAGGATTGGCATGTTGGCAGCCAGCACTGGCATGATGGATAGCTCTGTACGATAGACCACTTCCAACTCATTCCTCGGAAGCCCGGCCTTTCTGGGAAGGAGAGCGGTGTGCCCTCTGCTCCTGCTCACCCCAGCAGGGCTCCTTCTCTCTGTTCTCTCCCTGCTTCCCAGAACTTAAGCCCTTGCCTTCCCCTGAGGGCTTGGGGAGGGCATTTGTGGGCTTGGAAAGCAAATGAGGCATCCCACGTGCTTCCTCTTTCCTGCCTGGACACCCCACGCAGAGAGAGTGGCGGGAGAATGCACGCTTACTGTTTCCTTTCTCCTTTGGCTGGGCCAGAGCAGCAGCCCGCAGCCTGAGTCCCACCTTCCTAAGGCCTTGTCCTTGTGAAGTCAGCGGCTCTGAATTCTGTGTATCAGCCCTGAGCCCAGGCAGTACAACTGTCCCATTGTGCAGATGAGAAAACTGACCCTCAAAGACAGTGGCTCAGCCCCTGTCCCCCCACCCCAGGTGCCCAGGGTTGGCTTTGGGATTGACACACAGGGGTTTGTCTCCAAAGCCCAGGCTTGAAGACAGAAGCCACACACTTTGTCCTCAGCTGCGCAGGAGTCCAGGGGAGGCAGGGACCGGGCTCTGTCTCCTCTAGAGAGTGTGTGCTTCCCACAGGTCAAGCTGGCCTGGGATCTCTGGGTAAAGGCCAAGCGAGGTCCCCAGGCAAGGCCAAATCGCCACCGGCATGGCGTGGTGGAGTCTGTGAAGAGGTCAGAGGCCCCCTAGGGCACATGTGACCTGGCCTCAGCCCAGCTCCCCAGATGTTGAGCAGTAATCGAGAGGTGACATATGAGGCCAGGAGCCAGGAGGAGTGGGGGTCTTGTTACCAGAATGGTGAACCTCAAGAAGCTCTCCATGGGCAACCCAGAGGTGACCCTTGGAGGCCAGGACCAGGAGGGTCCCAGGAGACCCCTGCTCACCACACAGCAGGCCCGGCAGGGGGGGGGGCGGAAGAGGACAGGCTGAGGGCTGAGGTTTGGCAACGGACAAGCCCAGCACGGGAAGAGTTTACAGGAAGGCTACAAGTTACTGGAAAGGACAATAAATTAATATAATAGGGCTGTTTGGCTGGTGACAAGGGATAAAACATGTGGTCCCAAACAGCCCCATGCAAGATTGTCAACAGGATGGATGAGAAGGCACTGCGGAGTAGGAGAGGGAATGGGCGCAGACTGGTTGGAGGAGCCCGAGGGAGGCGGGGAGGGGCGGCCGTCCTCAGCAGCACCCTCCCCAGCGTCCGCCCAGAGCCCCCTCTGCAGGACCCCCTTCCTGAGCCTGGATCTGTCTCCTCCGGGCCCACCTGCCCATGAAGCCCCTTGGATTTTCAGAGCCCTTGAATCCCATCCCATACAAGTGCCCCGGGTCCCCGGCCATAACACGCAGCATGCACTTTATTTATTCGTTTGCTTAACGCTCACTTCATTGGGTCAGCCAGTGCTTTCTGGGTATCTGCTGACATCACAGCGAGCAAAGGCATCTCAGTTCTCAGAAGTCCCGGGAATACAGGGAGAGAGCAGTCATTGGGTAGCAGGACCAGCGAAGCCCTTGGGCCCACCAGGACAGCCTTGGGGGCACAGCTTGCAGGACCGCAAGGGACACCAGGATGCGTGAGAGGCCAGGAGGCTTCTGGGAATGCCCAGTGTTTCAGCATGATGGGGCCAGAGGTACAAGGGTGGGGGCTGCGAGGTTAGGAAGAGAGGAGGCTGGCTGGCACAGTGGCTGCCAGGGCAGGCCTGGATGGGATGGACTGGATCCGAGCCAGATATTTCCAGGTCATGTCTGCCCTGGGCTCCCCCTGGACTCTGGGCATCCACCCTCACCTCCTGCTGTCCATGTCCCTCTGCACTGCGGGGGGAGGGGTTAAGACAAATGCCAACAGGGCAGTGTCCCCTTGGTGGCTTCCCGCCACGGCCTGTGGGATAAAGCCACGGACACTGGATGCAGCTCTCTCAGAGGCTCCTTCCCTCCCACCCTGCTTCCTGCCTGTCTTCTTCTTCCCTTCTCCACTGGGGCCCCAGCCACGAGGGTCCCCTTCCGGTGCTGATCGGGGTGCGACGAATGGTCCAGGCCATCTGTCTCCTAACGTTCCGATCTGCTCTTCCTCTCCACACACCTGCCCCTGCTCTTGGCTGGGCTGCAATCTTGACTCAAGTGTCACCTTTAATGGGGGGGTGTGTCTCTTTTGTGTTGTGCACCCCACTCATGCCTCGCTCCCACACACCTTGGCCCTTCCCATCCCTGTCTAACACCTGTGGGTCTTCATAGATGCTCTGCAACATCAGCTCAAAGACAGAATCGCCCTTCTCCCTCTCTGGTACCATCAGATTAAGCAATGCACAGATGGCTTGCCTGGCATCCCTTTCCTCCATGGGGCCTCTCTGACTGCCCCACCAAACATGGTGGCTCCGCTATAACCCATGCACTCATCCACCCAGCTCCAGTATCTGCAGGAGCAGGTGCTCGGCGGTGCCCCACATCCTCCATCATCTCTTACCGCATGTACCTCCTCTCTGCAGCCAGCCTGCCTGGGCCTCGGAGGAGTGCCTGGCTCAGCCTCTTTCTGTCCCCAAGGCCTCATCCCTGGCTGTGTCCTCACTCTTCAATTCTCAGTGCTGAGAAGCTGAGGGCCCTCCCTTCCGTCTCATCAGAGGTCACTCAAGACCGACTCAGCCTCTGCATCTTTTTCTTGGACTGAGTTGGACTTTCTGTGGGAGGGGTGGAGACCAAGACTGACCGGGCACCCAAAGGAGCCCTCTGTGGGCACACAGGCACTCTCTGAAAACCTCAGGTCTCCCCTTTGCCCTTTGCCCTCAGGGTGACCTCCAAGCTCCTGAGCATAATTTATAAGCTCCTCATTCACTAGGACCCTTCCTTCCTTCCCTCCTTCCATCCCTTCTTCCTTCCTCCCTCCCTCCCTCCCTTCCTTCCTTCCTTCCTTCGTTCCTTCCTTCCTTCGAAAGTCCAGACACTGTGCTAGAAGATGCACTACATTTCTCTGTCCAGAGAAAGATGCTGAGAAGAGCAGGTGGTTTAGTTGAACCTGGTGGTGGCAAGACATGTAGGGGCTGGGAGCTGTTTCAGAGGTGAAATCAAGGTTGTGGGTAGATTGGAGGGTGGAGGTTGTCTAAGGGTGTATGAGTCAGCGTTCTGTTACTATAACAAGTACCTGAGATAATCAGCTGATAAAGAGGAAATGCTTATCTCAGCTCACAGTTTTGGAGGGTTTTATCTTGTTTTGGGTTATTGAGGTTTGAACCTCAGGGAAATTCTAGCTCCAAGCTACACCAAGAGCCCTTAAAACAAAACAGGGTCTCACTAAGTTGCTGATGGTTTCACTAAGTTGCTGACACTGGCCTTGAACCTGGGATCCTCCTGTCTCAGCCTCTCAAGTACTAGGATTACAGATGTGTGCCACTGTGCCTCGTGGTTTTGGAGGTTTCAATCCATGATCAAGTGGGTCCCCTTTGCTTTGGGCCTGGGGCGAGGCAGCACATCGTGGCAGGGCACCTGGGGAAGCAAAACTGCTCACCTCATGGCCAGGGAACAAAAGAGAAAAAGGAAGAGACTGGGATCCCACCGTCCCCTCCAAGGTCACGCTCCCAGTGACCTAAAGACCTTCCAGTTGGCCCCGCCTCTTAAAGGTTCTTCCACCTGCCAATGGTACCGTTCTGGAAACCATTGGGTATCATTAACACGTGAGCCTCTGGGGCCCAATTAAAGCTCCAGATTATAGAAGAGGCACAGAGAAGGGTCAGAAGTGAGGGTACTAAGCAGCCAGGTACTGAGATGGAAGGTCAGGTACTGAGATCAAAAGGCTGGGGAAGGAGATGGTTTGGGGGAGAGGCCGAGTCCTATTTAGGGCAAGTTGTGGCCAGTTGTGTAGGCAGGGACAGAGCTGAGGTGCATTAACTGCTTGCAATGGGCCAGGTCGTTCCAGGTGCTTTGGCTGGGCCAACCCCACAGGACAGGACAACCCTTTTAAGGTCACTGCCGCTACTCCAACAGATGGGCAGGCAGCTGTGCAGCGCAGCGCAAGTGAGAATCTTCCCAGGGTCACACAGGAGCAAGAAGCAGAGGAGGGACTCGCATTCAGGACTGGTCACCTCCTTGGCTCAGGCTCTCATCCCAAGGACACCCACTTCCTGCCTTGCCCAGCTGCAGCGGAACAGGCAAGGCTGCTTGCCTGGTGACCCCCCAAGAAAGAGGCTGGGGCCCCGCCATTCCTGCATCTCTTGTCCAGCCTCTGCCGACGCTCACTCTGGGTTGTCATCTGGTGTGATGGACCCCTCTCTCGGTGGCACGTCCACTCCCACAGCATTTAGCCTTGAAGGTGGAAGCTTTTATTTCTGGGTGAGAAGAAGGGCAAGAGGAGTGTCCCTCTGGTAGTCCCCAGGCACAGATAACTTATGGACCAATCAATACATCCATTACCCTTTGGACCACAGCACCGGCACAGGCGAAAGGAGCCGGGCAAGTAGCCTCTCTCTGCCTTCTCTGCAGTCTCTGTGCTCCCCCCAACTTCCTCAGCGCCTTCCAGTGACTCTCCTGGGGCTGTGCATTCTTCCCAACCTTTCCCTCTTTCTTCTGTCCTCTCCTATGGAGTTCGCTATCCGAGCCTCCCATAAATACCTCCTTTAGGGAACTCAGCTTTCTTTTCAGTCATGTGGGGAAGATATTTCCCTGTCCAGAAGAAAGATGGTATTGGGGAGAGAGGAGATGGTTTAGCTCATAGGAAGAAGCTTTTCTGAGCAGCCTCCAGGGAGCTTTGCAGAGAGCAATCGGGATGCAGGGATGAGGGCCACCGAGGTGCAGCACAGGGAGGCCCTGCCTGGGCCTGTCTCCACACGGAGAGCGAGGAGACCAGTCGACTGCGCCTTCCTGTGCCTCAGTTTACTCATTTGAAAGTGGAGGTGGCAGCGTTTGCACGCAGAGGGGGATGATAGTGAAGCAAGATGGGAAAAAGATAGCCTAGAATTGGTTTATAATAAATGACAGCCAAGTTAGACTGGGGCACAGGGATGACGCGTGCTCTCCCAAATTCACGTCCACCTGGAACCTCAGAATGGGATTTTACTTGGAAATGGGGTCTTTGCAGAGGTAATTAGCTAAGATGAGGCCAAACTAGATGAAGATGAGCCTTAAACCCAATGACCAGAGTCCTCGTGAGAAAGCCATGTGATAACACAAAGGAACAGAGGAAGGAGGCCATGGAAAGACAGAGGCGGAAACCCGGCAGATGCACTTAAGGTCAGATACATCAAGGATTGCCAGCAAATACCAGACGCTGGGCAAGAAGCATGAGATGGGTTCCTCCGCAGGCCCTCCGGGGGGGCAAACTCTGTTGACACCTGGGTTTTTAACACGTCTGTGCTCCAGAGCTGGGAGATGAAGCATTTCTGTTATTTAAGCCACAGAGTTTGTGGCGATCTGCTACAGTCATCACAGGAAACTAATACAGTCGGTAACAAGGTAGGGGCAGAGATGTTTCCTATTCTTGTCTGCCCAGTGGGGGTGAGTGAAGTGCTACACGGATGTGGGTGAAGTCATGCTTCAAAGTCTTACATCCTAGTGGCACCGGTCCTTGAAGAGGGGGAGCGTTTAAGTAAGTTTCTTTACCATCCTTGTTTCATCCCTGTGTCCACGTGTGATGTTTCTATCCCTAGGGTCTATGGAATACCATCAGCCCTACAAACAGGTGCAGGGCTCTACGCCTGGGCGGGGCGGACCTCTGTGCTGATTGGATGGGGGTGGTGATGACGTCACTGGAAGATACACACATATGTACGTGATACCTTGCGCCACCCCAGGACTCTGCCAGCAAGAACACTCCACCAGATGTAGTCTCTCCTCTTCCTGCCTTCTTTCTGGCCTCCCTTCCTCTCTGCTTTACTCTGTTTTAATTTAATTGTGGTACTGGAGATTGAATCCAGGGGCATTCTACCTCTGAGCCATGATGCCATAATCCCCAGCCCTGTTGTATTATTATTATTATTTTTTTTTCATTTTGAAACAGGGTCTTGCTAAGTTGCTGAGGGTTTCACTAAATTGCAGAGGCTGGCCTTGCTCCCCGAGATCCTCCTTTCCCAGCCTCCCAAGTACTGGGATGACAGGCATGTGCCACCACGCTCGGCTCTTGCTTTGATTTTTCTTCCTCCTCTGTTCTGAAATGTTGGGGTTTCCAGCTTTCTACTCTGACCCTTCCTCTTCCCACCATTTTTCCTTGGTGAGACTATCCATTTTTCTGGCTTCTGCTACTATGGGGATGCTCATCCTCCCCACACCTTTCACCTTGATTTCTTGCCTGAACAGGTCAACTGTATTTTGATGAAATCCATGCCCGCAACCTTTAAATATCCAAAGCAGAACTAAACTCCCTGCAAACTTGCAGAGTGACCCCGATTCTCTCTACAGCGGCTCTGTTGGCCCAGTCACCCAAGCCAGAAACAATGGCCGCCTTCTTGCCCTTTTGCCCCCCTCCCCCACCCCCACCCCCACCATCTATCTCCACCCTAGGCCATGTGTCTGTCTGTCTGTCCGGCTGCCACTCTGTGTTGTCAGCCCTAGCTCTAGGACTTAACCGTGTTCAGCCTGCGGTTGACAGTCAAATACTTTTTGAACAAATAAGTTGTGCCAGTCTTGCCCCCAAGTATTCTTTACACCAGAAAGCCGCCCTGCCCCCTCTCCTTTGTCTGGGATCTGGATTCCCTCTGCCATTCCTTACTGGCTTCCAGCCATCCGTTATTAGCCTGATCTGCTTCATGAAAGGGATTTCTAACCATTGTGCTTCCTGTTCAAATTCCTTCGTGGCATAGAGGACAAAGTCTCTCCCTCCCTCCCTCCTTCTCTTCCTTCCTGTGGTATGGGGACTTGAACCCAGGGGCAGTTTTACCTTTAAGTTATACTGCCAGCTCTTTTTATTTTTTTGTTTTGAATCAGGGTCTTGCTAGGTTGCTGAGGCTTGTCTTGAATCTGTGATCCTCCTGGGATTATATACTGCACACCATGTCGGCTTAAAATACTCCTTTTTTTTTTTTTTTTGCGGTACTGGGGATTGAACCTGGGGGCATTCTACATCCGAGCTACATCTCCAGCCCTATTTTTTATTCCTTATTTTGAAACAGGGTCTCCCTCAGTTGGGGAGGGCCTCACTAAGTAGTTGAGGCTGGCCACAAACCCAGATCCTCCTGTCTCAGCCTCCCAAGTACTGGGATTACAAGCCTGTGCCATCACGCCCAGCTTAAAATACTCCTTTCTAACAAGAAACCCAGAGCCTTGGTGCCATTGAACCAGACACCTGGCCGATGTTCAGGAAATACTGGTTCAATAGAAGAACTCAACAACTTGTGGTTGCCTACCATGCTGCAGTGCAGCCTCGCCCCTGGCCTTCGTTCTGGTCAACGCTGCCTGGCTCCAGCCCACCAACCTTCCCTGGACACTGCCATTGTAGCCACAGCAGTGGAGAAGCAAGTCTCTGCCAGAGCAGGATTGGTCCCCATCGCGTCCCATCATAATCATCTCTCTGTGCCTCATTTTCTCTGGACACCAGCGGTGGCCAACAGGGGTGGGTTTGTACCCCCTCCCAACTCCTAGAGGGAGAGACGTTTCCTCTAGGAGGACCCTGGTAATATCTGGAGGTGATTTGGGGTTCTCACGACTGGTGGGAGGGGAATGTCATTAGCAGCTGGTGGACAGAAGCCAGGGATGCTGCTCAAGGTCCTCTAATGCACAGGCTGACCCTATAACATGTCAATGGTGCTGAGGCTGGCGAACCCCGGTCTATCTGCCCAATTCCATACTCCACGGCCTTGCCTGGCGCCTGCCGTGTGGTAAGCCCTCAAGGTGCGTTGGCTGAATGAAAATCCTCACACCCTGCTCCAGCCCGGGAGCAAAATCCAACCACTTCTCCCAGCAGGAGGCCCTGGCTGCAAAGGAAGGCTGCTGCCCGTCTCCCAGGCCCCAGAATGAGGCGGCACAGGGACAAAAGCAGCTGAGAGCCCCTGTTCCTCAGAGGCAGACTCGCTTCCTCCGAGCGTCCGGGCAGACACGACCAATTTAGCTACCAAGTTGCCAGGGCTGCTGGATCGCGTTGCCAGACAATGAAATTGCCCTTCCTACCAACACGGACTGCCAGGCTGATGAGAAAAACAAGCCTGCTAATTAGGCCTGTCATGGCAGCTGTGAAGGGGGCAATCTTCCCAAGGAAAGGAAGGCTGGGGGCTCTGTCTCATCCTATCGGGGATGCGGCCTGAGCTGGGCTTGGTCACTTTCCAGAGAGGAAGGAAGGCTCATCCCACCGAGGCTACAACTGCGGCCCACCGGGCGGGCCTGGCCAGAGAGGGCACTGTCAGACCCGTCTTCTTCAGTCTCTGGCTCCCCAGGGGCAGAGGACAGATCGGTTAGCGCTCTCGTGGCCCTCGGCCCAGCAACGTGCCCAGGCAGGCACTTAATAAAGTCATTTAATGAGGATGCGCGTGAACATCTCCTCTTTGAGGTTCAGTGCCGTCTCTGGTCTTTTCTGGTCACCTTCCCCAGGCCCTGTCGGCTGACGCCTTCCTTGGAGCCCTTCTCGCACTGTTCTGAGGAACCATCGTGCCTGCAGGACACCCAGAGCACAGCTTCACTGCACAAGGCCAGGGATGTCTTCCTACTGGCGTCCACCTTGTTAGGTATGGGTTGATGGGAATGTGCTTGTACCCTGACCCAGCTCCTTAGCTTCCTGGTCCTGCAGCCAAAGACGCAGGTAGGCGGGGAGCCAGGGCACACTCGGGGCCCCAGGGCCAGCTGGCACAGCGGCTTGGCTGGGTTCGGAGGCAGGATGCCGAGGTCCGAGGGATGGCTTCCCTAGAGCAGGCAAGCATTCCCCCCCCACCCCCCGGCAGTCTGTCTGCTCCTTGGGCAGCGTCAGTGACACAGAAGGGCAAAGAGTCCGGGACACCCCAAGTCCTTGGGCCCTCCAGGGGACAGGCTTGCACTCCAGAGCACCACTGTTCCCCTCCCCTACCCACTGTGGGGGGGGGGCAGGGTCTTCTTGGCTTACAAAACTCAGCCGGGCGGGCCGTGGTGGCCTAGGCCTGCAATCCCAGTACTTGGGAGGCTGAGACAGGAGGATCACAGGTTCCTGGCTAGCCTCAACAACTTAGTGAGGCCCTCCACAACTTAATGAGGCCCTGTTTCAAAATAAAAGTAAAAACAAAAACAGGGCTAGGATGTATAGCTTGGAGGTGTTCCATTCCTAGTATCACAAAAGGGGGAGAAAAAACACCTCAACAACTCACTTTGCGAGGTGCCGGGGGCTGCTGTTTGGGCCACACCCGGCTATAGATGCCTTGAGGACACTTTCCTGCAAGAGACCCGCCCTCCCATGGGCAAACTGGGGAATCCACATGCGTACCAACCAGCACCTTTTCAGCTGGTGCTACATTCCGGTGGATCCTGCAGCTCGGCCAACCAGGAAGCTCGGCTGACCCCGCCGCCTGGCTGACCCCGTATCCCGACACACCTTGCGTCCCGGCGGACCCTGCAGCCCGGCACACCCCGCCGCCTGGCTGGGCCCCATCACCAGCGGGCCTCCTCCCGCCAGCTGCCCTCCTGCTCCTCCAAGGAAGTGCCTCTCTTTGAGACTCTGCCCCCAAAGAAGGGTCATTACTGCTAATGCCTTTTCTCCCCCATCTGTTGTGATTGTTTACACTCCACTTGCTAATTAGAGACTAATTAGCTGGTGCTGAAATTCATCACTTTCCAAACACAACACGGCAGCAGGAAGAACAGAGCGATGCGGGCAACATCTGCACCTCCGCTCCGAGCCAAGGCGCCATCCTGCTCCCCGTGCTCCTCCTGGCTCCTCCCTCCTCCTCCTCCTCCTCCTCCCAGCAGGCTTGGGCTGCCTGCTCTTTTACCTGGCAGCCGGTCGCAGTGCCTTGCACAAAACCTAGGAGACCCAGCGCATTCTTGTTGAATGAATAAATGAATGAATGTGTGTGTGAATGAATGAAGGAAGACCAGTGTACAAGTGGGTGCAACCGAGGTGTGTGGATGGGAGAAAGAAGGGGAGCAGCAGCAGCTAACTGGGGCAAGGGGGGGGCAGAGAGACCCCCCAGGACTAGGTGGAGGACCGAGCTGGATGCACCATCTAGTCCGGAGTCCTAGAAATGATCATCCCGGGGACGAGGTGGGGTGCTAAAGCAGCAATCCGGGCTGGAAGGCCTTTGGGGCACAGAGACAGAGCGGGGTGTGGGAAGAAAGACGCTGGGCGGAAAGGACAGGAGCAAATGACACAGGAAGAGAGGACAGAAGGACGGGCAGAGCCGGCGAGAGCCAGCGAGCAGGCAGGCGGCACAGGGAGGCCTTGGGAGGGCCGGCGGGCCAGCACAGGGGGTGTGGCTGCATCGGGGAGAAGTCTCGGGCTCCCTGCCCTGCGGATGAAACCAGCCATTTGTGTGACAGCCAGGAGTGGGGCAGGCCGGGGCCCTGACCTGCCTTCTTCTCATCGCAGGCAGAGCAGCTGCCATTACCCAAAGGCCCCCTTCTTCTAAATAGGCCTGGGGCAGCGGGGCCGGCTCCCTGGACTCTTCCTCCAGGGAGATGCTCTGAGGTTGGCTGGCTGCTGGCCAGGGATGAAGGAACCCGGGACGAAGAGAACAGTGAATCTTGGAGAGGGGGCCTCGTGCACAGATCCATGCAGAGCAGGGACCGCGTCAGGGAAGCCCCCAGCACAGCTTGGAATCCAGAGAGATAGACAGAGATAGAGATAGAGACCCTGTTTCAAAAATAAAGAATAAAAAATAGGACTAGGGGTGTAACTCAGAGGTAAAATGCCCCTGGGTTCAATCCCTAGTACCACAGGAAAAAAAAAAAAAAAAGAGATAGAGATAGAGATAGAGGTAGAGGTAGAGGTAGAGATAGAGATATAGATAGATAGATAGATAGATAGATAGATAGATAGATAGGAACCTCCTGTCTGCTTCTTTCTAGTGACATCCCTGAAAACACCCCTGACCCCCTACAGCCCTGACCAGGGACCAAAGCCCCGTCTGGGCCTGATGAACGTGTGGGTAGGCCGTGCTTACGTCTCCCCTGAACCTGTCTTGAGAGGAGGATTATGGGCGTCACCACCACCCAGGTCTGATCCCCCTGGTAGGGGCCGGCCCTGGATCAGGAAGCTCTTTTGGCTCGAAGTGGCCATTGTCCATGAGTGCACCTGCCTCTGGGAGGGGGGCAGGCGAGAAGGCGGCTGGGGAACCTGTGTCCCCTGCGAGGGCCGCCCACCCACCACACATCCTGGCTGCGTTCCTCCCCTCCACACCTGCCAGGCGCCTCTCCTTGGCTCAGCTCACGCATCTTCCCGAGTTCCACGCACTCTGCCTACACTGGCTTGGGGAGCCCTGCTCCCTGCCTCGCAGAGTTGGGGGACCGAGGCACGCCTGGGCGTCGGCATCCTGAGGCTTGCTAGAACCCAGCCCCACAGGGCCCGGCCCGCACAGTCTGATTCAGCAGGTCCACGGTCGGGCACCCAGAATCTGCATTTCTAGCAAGTTCCCAGGGGATGCTGTCACCTTTGGTCCAAGGTCCACACTCTGAGAACCACTGGGAGAGAGAGAAAGAGAGATAGAGATAGAGATAGATAGATAGATAGAGAGAGAGAGAGAGAGAGAGAGAACGAACGAGCGAGCAACAGCAGTGGGGATATAGAGACAGGCTTGTCACACTGGGGTGCTGAGGACTCGTGTGTTGGGGAGCTGAGTGGTGCTTTTCCACCCCCACAGAAGGCTTCGAGGGAGTCCTTTCAGTTTCCAGTGCTTCCCAGCCTAGCTAGGAGCCAGTCCCAGGCCTTGAGTGGGGTGGGCCCTCCAAGCCAGGGGCTGTTCACCACGTACCCCCTCCTCTTTCCGTCAGCCATGGGGCTAGGTGTGTCATTGCTTTAGCGACAAGGGGAGGCCACAGGTAAACTGTGGAGGGACAGAGAGCCGTGGCGGGAGCTAAGGAGGGGGTCACAGAGCGCCCCTAGCTTCCCTTCTCCAAGGCACAGAGGTCCCCGTGGGCAGGCAAAGGGAGGACTTAGTCACACCAGACTTAGTCTGCCTCACACCCCAGGCCAAGCTGGGGCAGGGGACAAGGCCCACTGGGTGCTTCATTTAGGTGGGTGGGGTGACAAACAGGGCGGGGGGTGAAGCAGGCAGCTGCAGCCTGCTCCCTGCAGCCCCCATGGTCCACCTCCCCGCTCTGGCTCATGGTCTAATCTCCAGGCCTCTGGAGGGGTAACTAATCCCCTCTAATGGGATCAACGTCGTGGTCCCTGCACTTTATTTACATAACAGGGATGTGGACGCTTTTAAACAGCTGGGGTGGTGGTGGTGGAGGGGGCGAGCTGGGGTGCAGATTCACTGGCTCCCCCCTAAGGCTCTGGGGACCCTGAGCAGGGCCTGAGCACACCGCTGGGTGGAGTGGGTAGCTAGTGATAACGGTGTGTATGTGTGCGCGTGTATGCGTTTGCACGTGTGCATATATGTGTGTGTGTGTGCGTGTGCATGCATGCGTGCTCAGTTAATACCCTGCCACAGATATTAATCCCTTTTTATGCAAAAAGACGATAGATCCTAAGCCCCGAGAAATCAAACTCCAACCTCGGTCCGCCTCCTGACCCCCCTCTGCCTCGCTCCCCTCCCCCTGCCGAATGGGCGCTGTCTGTTAACGGGGGAGATAACCGGGCAGCTGAGGCCATCAAAGCAGATTTTCAATCTGTCTGCTTGGCTTTGGGGCTTTTCAGAACTCCATTTCTCACCCCCCACCCCGGCGCCCGCCTCCCCTTCCCTCCTTACCCTCCCCACCCCTCCCCCTCCCACCCCTGCCCCTCTGCCGCTCTGCTCACCACCCCCATGCTTTTATCTCCCAGAGTGAGACCTTCTGACCTGCTGCTCACAGGGCACCGTTCATCCTGCTCCAGATCTGCTAATGGAGAGAGGGCTGCGGGCTGGGGAGGGGCAGGCCCCCGAGAGGAGGTTTGGGCGGGGCGGGTGGGGGTGCGACAGCAGACAGGCCTCGGCAGGTAAGGATGGCCCTGGACTGGGGACCAGGGAAGAGAGAGAAACCCAACCACACTAAGGAACATGTCCCCAAAGTAGGGCCCCGGCCAAGTCTCAACCTGCCAATCCTAGGGTGCGCCTTCTTGGCACATTGACTCAGTTTCCCCATTCTGAATTCACTTTGCTCTCCTCTGTCGTACGGCCAAGAAGCACCTTACACACATTCTTCCGGGTAAAGGTGGAAAAAAAAATGCCAAAGCAGCTTGTCCATCCACAAACTCACTGGCCAAAAGAAAAGTGGATGGAGAAGGGGTTTATGGGGGCTGACCCCACCCGGCACCCAGTACCTACTTAGCCCGTCAGGATGAGTGGGTTTCCTCCCGTCCTGCAGATAACTTGCCCTGAGGTCAAATGGAGGGCGCTGGGCAGACAGACCTGTGGTTCCTGGGGATCTGGGGCTTTCACGACGCTGGAGGTGGCAGGAAGGACTCAGTGAATGTATGCAGTTGGAGCCAGACTCTCAAACCAGATGGACTGACCTCCGGTAGGTGCCCAGATTGTGTTCATTTTACAGGTGGGGACATCAAGGCATGGAAAGGTCACACAGCTTCCCAAGGTCACAGAGCTCAAGATCTGCTGGCCCTGTGTTCTTTCTTTCCTCGTATCCTGGCACGACCCCCTCCCCCACCCCATCTCTCTGCCCCCTGCTAAAGGGATCACTTAGGGTCTTTTGCTAGAAACGTGTCACATGACCCTGGGCCCTGGGGATTCTTGCTGTAGAATGTGGGAGCATAGCTTTTACAGTCAGTCCAAAAATGTTGGAAGAGATGAATCGCGGAGAGCCACCCTCTTCTGGCCGCCTAATAAACAGAAACAAGCAGGGCCTGGCCCACCATGGGTGGTCAGTGACGGGCAGGGCTGAGGATAGTGTGGAGCCTTTGAAAGCCCCATGTTCTACCAGGTTAGGAAGCGGGGGCGGGGGCAGGAAGTCCCATCTATATAATGCTACGGCCTCTCTTCAACCTTAAAGGGCAAGGGGGGGACCCCAACTTTCTAGATGGAGTGTCCAGTTAGCCGTACAGTGGGGCGCCAGAAGCCAGCCCTCTCGACACCCCAGCCAGGGCTCCAGCGGCCACCCCATTGCTGCTCTAACCCGCAGTCTTTGTTTCTGATCTCCTCTGCCAGTCCTGGGAGTGTTACCTAGGATACAGTGACCCCCAAGAGGATGGGGGGTGCACAAGACCTGGGGAGAAGTTTGGAGAGAGGCCAGGTAGGGGTGGCCGCCACCATCCTGAGCAGCACAAACTTCCCTGCCTGGGTTCCTCTGGAGCCCCCCAAAAGGAGAGGAATCGTTTACAGTATGTTCCGCCCTCCCCACCCCCTGGATCGCCCAAGGAACTAAAGAGAAGCCTTAGGGACATTTCCTTGTCGCATGAAGTTTGTTTGGCCATCACTCACTGGATAGGCTGAATGGGCGCCTTCAAGAGGAAAAGCAAGCATGAAAAGGGGAGAGTTAGGAATCACGAGTTTGTCATCAAAGAGAGCCAAGTCTGTGGGGGAGGTGACACGGGTTGTGGGGGGGCAAGGTCAGCAAAGGCAGGCGGCTGGCTGACTACTTAGCTGCACATCCACCCCAGAGCGCGGTCAGAGGGGAGAGACTGGGAACCGGGAGCTGGAGGAGGCAGGAAGCGTGGCTGGGGCTCCAGCCCAGGGGCTTTGGGGACAGCAGGTGACACAGCACCAAGGTTGTCAAGTGTGCGGCTGAGGTAGGAAGTTAGGTGGGGATGGGGTGAAACTGCCCTCCTCCCAGTCCCTGGGGAATGTGCCCTTCTTTGGAAATGGGGACTTCGCTGGCCCAACCCTACTTTGGTGTCCTTCAGAGAGGAGGGAAAGGCAGCAGAGACGCAGGGGACCAGGCTGCATCACACGGACAGATGTGTAAGGGCTGCAGGCTGTGAGCCTGGGGCAGGCTCCAGCAAGAGGCGAGGAAGGGTTCTAGCCAGAGTCTCGGGGGAGTGTGGCCCTGCCGAGGCCTTGGACACAGGCTCCTGACCTGCAGAGCTTAGAGATGAAAAATGTCTGGAGTTTTCAGCCAGCCAGCAGGTGGTATTGTATTCCTGCAGCCCTGGGAATCTAACACATGGCCCGAGAATGAACTCCATCCTGACTCAATTTCTCTAACAAGCCTCAAATGCACGCGGTGCCATTCACCTGGGCGCTTCCTGATCCCCGAGGCATCCTCCATCCCCGTCAGCCCCACATCCAGTCAGGCAGCGAGTCCTGTGGTCACTTTGGCCTGAACATACCTCCGAATCCGCCTACTTCTCTGGCCCCGCACTCACCTCTTACCCAGAGATGCCTCGCACGGGTCCTTCCTGCCCCGGCTCTGCACATCCACTCTTCCCAGTAACTGGGAGACACTTAGAGAAGTAAACAAGCCTGGTTCACTCCCCTGCTCAGATACCCTCTCAGGTACTGTACGATTCAGCTACCCCACTCTGCATATATCCAAAGGAATCGAAGGCAGAGCTCAAAGATTTATTTTGCACACCGTGTTCATAGCTACACCCCCAGCCCTATTTTTTTTATTCTTGATTTTGAAACAGGGTCTCCCTAAGTTGCAGAAGGCCTCGCTAAGTAGATGAGGCTGCTGGCCGAGAACCTGCGATCCTCCCATCCCAGCCTTCCAAGTACTGGGATTACAAGCGTGCACCACCATGCCCGGTATAGAATAGATTGAGATGTAAGAAAAGTTGTGAGGACGGTTTGTGGAGGTCCCGTGCACCCAATATGCAGTCTCTCTGTTGTCACCATCTGGCACAACCGCAGCGCCTTTATCAAAGCTGACAAGCGGATGTAGACAGATTTGCGGTAACCATGCTACACCATCTATTCAGAGTCTTTTGAGCTTTTCCCTAACACCACTGGTCTGTTCCTGGACAGCAGCACATCATGGCCAGCTGCGATGTGTTCCCATGCTCTTTGGGGCTGACGACTCCCCGGACATCCTTGTTTAGGGGGGTCTTATCATTTTAAGGAGTCCTGGTCAGGCATTTGGTAGCGTATACCCTAACTGGGGTTGCTTGGCTTGCTTTAATCCTTGAAAAACAGTGAGAAGAGACTTTTACCCATGTGTGTACACACACACACACACACACACACACACACACACACAATGTACACTGCTTTGTGTTTAACTTCAATCCTTCCTGCTCTAACAACGAGGCTACTATAGCTTCACAGTCTCATAGCAATGAGACTACTAGAGCACCTTGTGTCACCCTTTTGATGTCCCAGGTAGAACCCGGGACGAGGTAGGACATTTACTAGATGAAGAAACCAAGACTGGCATGGAAGGGTAAACTTGACCACCCCCGTCCGTCGGTCCTAGAGTCCCAGACTCGGGCCCCAGGCCAGTGTCCTTTCCTCTGCCTCTCCCTTCCATGGGCTCTGTCTGGGAGGTGGATGACAAGGTGGCAGTCCAGTGTCTTCACCAGAGCTGAGCGGAGGACCGAGCTCCTGGAGCTCCTGCCGAGACAAAGGGACAAAGCACCGGGCCTCCCTGCACCCACATTGCTGGCAGCCCTGCCCCGCCAGCACTCACCCTGCAAGCAGGGTCCCGCTCCAGCAAGCTGCCAATGGGTGGCTGCTAATGCCCTGCAAGGGACCTCGGCTAGCTGCTGCCCAGCCTCGCCGTGGGGACCCCCTCACCCCGCTCCTGGCCGATATGCTAAGAGCACCCTCAGTGCAGTGCTGGCTGGAGAAAGGCAGCTGGGCCCAGGGGGTCGGGGTCCTAGACGGGGTGCTTGCAGCACGGGGAGCGGGCTGACTGCCAAGAGCGCCAGGCCCAGCTCTGCCTGCTGGCTTCGTGGAGGCAGAGGCACGGCTAATCCACAGGCTGCAGGTGACACCAGAGGGACCCGGGCCAGCTCTGACCGCAGGCTCCCTTAGTGCATGGGGCACCTGGCTGGGGGCGCTGTCCCCCATTTGCTGGACATCATCCCCTCTGTCTTAGCAGGGCGACCTGCATATTTCCATTTCACAGTTGATGACACTGCCCACCGCACCAGCCACCCTTCGGGCCTGAGCTCCCCGTCTTTCCCTCCTGGCCCTCCCCGCTGGCTCTGCCATTCTCCTGGCATGTTTACCTTCCTGATTTCATCTGCTTTTGTTTAGTTTGATATGAAAATGAATTTGCCCACAATGCACAGCCGCAGAAGGAAAGGGGGCGTGGGCGGAGCTGCGCAGAGGGCAGGAGCGAGCGGACTGAATGAAAACACGCCTGTCGCTAGCGGAATCCGCCCACGGAAAACGCGAGCTGTAGGGTCCCAGTCCCTGGGGCTCACGTGGGGGCGTGGGGGCCTGGGTTGCCACTCTTGCCTCTGGGCCGCCTGAGCAGCCCCGACCCTCTCTGGGCTGCACACACCTCCTTTTGGGGTGCAATTGTGACGGAGATTAAATAAAGCAGTGTTTGTGAGTTGCGTGTTGCAAGCTCCAAAGTCATACAATGGTGAGGTGGTATTTTTGGATTCTCAGCTGCCAGGATCCTTTAAAGTGCCCTGAAGCAGTGAACCCTGGCCCGGTGGGGGACGTGAGCTGGCACCGGGTCCCTCTACAGGGCCTGGGACCCCTATCGGGCAGACCCGCTCCAGAACCCTCTGAGGCAGGTTCTAGGGACAGCACAGTTGGGGAGCATGAGACTGAGGCTGGGACCTGCCCAGGAGTAGCAAGGACAGCTATCATGGAGGGCTGCTCCGTGGTGGTGGTGGCGGGGAGTGCACAGGTAGGACAGGGATCTTCCCATGTTTACGTCTGCAGACAGCCCTGGCTACACTCCCTTGAGGCAGCCGGAGAAGACCCCACTCTTGGGGGAAGGTGTCACAGCCAAGGGACAGCAGCGGAGGGGCTGAGGGCCTCTGGGACTGGTGGTGCTGGGCAGGGTGTTTGAAGGCTCTGTACCCATACCCAGCCCTGCAAGAAGACTGGAGCTTGTACGATTCCATGGCCTTTTTTTTTTTTTTTTTTTTTTTTTTTTTTTGGTATTAGGAATGGAACCCAGGGGCATTCTACCTCTGAGCTACACCCCAGCCCTATTTTTTTATTCTTTATTTTGAAACAGGGTCTCACTAAGTTGCAGAGTGCCTCACTAGGTAGCTGAGGCTGGTCGTGAACCTGCGATCCTCCTATCTCAGCCTCCCAAGTACTGGGATTATAAGCTCTCCTTTAGGCTCATCTTCCTCAGTCCAGCAGGTTCCTTCGGGGCCTCTGAGATTTATGAATGGGGATCAGTGACTGCGGCCTTGGATTGACTAAGGATGCTGGAGAGGGGCCAGGTCTTGGGGTTCCAGGGCCGAGGAGGGAGGAGGAGGAGATAGAGAGGAGGCAGTGTCTCCCTGGGGGCCGAGGCAGGGACAGCGCTTGGCCTGAACCCACTCCCCCTTCCCTCTCAGGGGCCATGTGTGCGGGGTGTCCTTCCTTGTCCCCAGAGGAGGCACGGCGGGGTAGACAGGGCTCTATCCTCTGAGGACAGATTCCATGCACTGAGGCTCCCCACCTGGTCCCATCCTTGGTCCTCCAAGTAGAGCCAGAGTCTATTTAAATGACTCTTAGCCGTCAACGTCATTGCTGCCTCCTTCCATTGCACAGAGAACGCTTTAGAGGGGAAATATCAGGTTCCCCAAACCTTCCCTTCTATTGATACCGGAGCTATTATGACAGGAGGTCACCAGGGCGGCCTCCATTTGAGCCCAGGGAGCGCCATCGATCCGGGCCAGCACGTGGACACAGCCCTCTGCACTGGGCAGACATGGGCACAGGGTCGGGCCAGCCTCCTTCCAGTCTGAGCAGCTTCTGGGGGACGGGGGACAGTCACAGGGCCAGACCTGTCCTCCAGGATCGCCAGGGAGGCAGCCATTTGGCTAGCATGAGCCGAGCCCCTCCGAGCAAGGGCAGCCAGGAGATACAGACAGGCACCACGGGGAAGGGTGGATGCACCGAGCATCACAGGGTCACCCTACACTGATGGCCACCTCTGACCTTCCTTCCCCCTCTGCCTGCGATGAGACCACTGGGGGCTTGCAACCCGCCGGGAGGGGACCTGGCATCCTCACCCTCTCAGCTGCAGCTGGGGTGACCTCCTCCAGGAAGCCCTCCTCTACTCCCAGCCCCTCTGCAGTGAGTCGTTACTGCTCTTCCTGAGTCTGTTCCCCCATCAGGGCAGGGCTGGGGCCAGCCCAGCTCTGTGATCCCTGCATCTGTCCGAGCTTTGCTACTGCACGTGGCTCGAAGCAGGTGCCTGTTTATTGGATGGATGGAAGAAAGAGAAAGAGGGAGGGGAGGAAGGGAGGGAGGCAGGAAGGATGACAGCCAGGTGGCTGAGAGACCAGAATCAGGCCAAGAATCATCTCGGCCAGCCCCTCACCTAAGCCCTTCATTCATAGGAAGAAAACGGAGACTCGTGGAGAGCAAACAGCTCCCTTGCAACTTCTAAGAAGGGCAGGAAAGAGCCGGGCTCAGGCCCAGGTCTGCAGCCCACCAGAACCTCTCCATCCTCCCGACCTGTCCTCTGCAGAGAGAGGTCTCTGGAGCGAACCCTCTCGCCAAGATTCCTTTTCCCTTGGGCTCTGCTGCCATGGCCTTTGGATCTTGTCGGGGTCCCCCTGCCCAAGACTTGGCTGCAGACGAGATGCAGGGGGCTCACCCCATGAACCCACTTAATCCTGCTCCTGCCTCTGGCCCACCCCATCCCCCAGCGTATGTAGGCCGGTCCAGGCTGCAGGAGAGGGTCCCTGTGGAGAGCTGAGCGTGTCACCATCCCAGAGACTTCCCTCCCTAATTAATTAATGTATGCACTTGACAGCTACTTGAGCAGCAAGGGTGGCGATGGGGAGGAGGAATGGGGTCTGGAGGAGATGCCAGAAGGAGCCCCAAGCAGGGCAGAGAGCCAGCATGCCCTGCTTCCAGCAGGCCCCACACCACCCCACCCCCTTGGGCCCCAGAAGGCTGATTAGGAATGTCACACTGGGCCGTGGTTGGGGGACAGAGCTGCCATTTCCAGCTGCTCCCCCAACCTGATTAATGCCAATTAATGGAAGGCCCCACTGGGCTGCTCCGGGACTGACAGCTGCTCTCAGAAGGTCCCGCTGCGGTGGCCGAGGTGGCCCCAGGGACAGCCAGCCTGTCAGGGATGCGGAGGGAGGGGAGGGAAGAACAGAGTCTGGTCTTATTTTCTTGTCAATCAGTCTGCCCGGGGACAAGACCCCTCCTGTCTCTGGGTGCGGGGCTCTCTTTAGTCCTCAGCCCCCAGCCTGCTGCTGGCTTCCACGGAGCTGGGGCTTTCTTACAGGTGCCTGGGGGAGAAACAGGAAAGGTACAGAGGAGCAGGCAGGGGCGCCGCCTCAGAAGATGGGCGCTGGGAAGCAGCAGGGGGCAGAAAGAACTTTTCGGGCAAAGTTTGGGGGGAGTCCTGGGGAGAAGCGAGGGGGTGGGGAGTCCTGGGTGGTCTCAGTGACCCCGTGGTCTCTCCCCTCTCCACACTGTGGCAGGGCAGGTCAAGGCACAGCCAGACCTGCTCTGACTCTCACCCCAGCAGCCGAAGAAAGAATCACTTAATTCATCAGGCCAACAGGTCTGCGAGAACGTCGCTCCGGGGGACTGGACGGGCCTGGCCGCCGGTGGTGGTTTAATGGGCACTTTTGCTCTGATGTGACACCTGGACCACCTGCTCCTTTACGACACAGGACCTGCCCAAAGAGGCAGGAGCCACAGGCTGGGTGGCTCCCTGAGGCAAGTAGGCAGAGAGAACCAGAAAATGGTGGGATATCGGGGGCAGGTTCCCTCTGGGTCCTGGCCCGGGCCTCAGCGCCATTCCCACCTCATCAAAAGGGAACAAGATGCCGGGCGTGGTGGCGCACGCTTGTAATCCCAGCATTCAGGAGGCTGAGACCGGAGGATCCAGGTTCGCGGCCAGCCTCAGCTACCTAGTGAGGCACTCCGAAACTTAGTGAGACTCGGTTTCAAAATAAAGAATAAAAAATAGGGCTGGGGGTATAGCTCGGAGGTAGGATGGCCCTGAGTTCAATCCCCAGTTCCGCAAAAAAAAAAAAAGGGAGCAAGATGTCCGCAGAAGCCCTTCCCAGGCCTGCCCGGGGCCCTAGCCCATTGTGGGCGGCAGGTGCAGCCCAGGGAGCCCCACCTTGCAGGTGAAAAGCCTTATTTCCTATCTCTGGGCCTCTGGGCTCCTGGGGATCTGAGGAAGGGTCTGGCCAGGTGACCCATAAGTCCCTTTCAGGCTCACTTTGCAGGATCTGTCCTCTGGTGTCAAATTTACATTTTGGAATCTGTGGATATTTTTTTCAAATGCCCAACCCCTGCAGGCACTAAGGGCCCAAGAGCAGGGCGGCTGGCCGCTTTCCTGGGGCACAGGGTGACAGCTAATCCTGCCCCCATCCCTGGGATACTGGAACCGATGCCAGGGTCCAGTTGGCACAGGAGGCAAGAGGGCCGGGCTCTCTGGCATTGCCCCTCTGCCAAGCAAGTTGGCTGGGGTGAGCTCTCGATGTCCAGAAGCATGGCCGGCTCCCAGGGGGCCCTGGATAGCCTGTCTTCTCCCTGGGGGGGGGGGCATGACCTCTGACACTATCTAGTTCTAGAGAAGGAAGTCTCACCTCCCGTGTGACTCCAACCTTTGACCTGCACACTCGGGTCTCCTGCTGTCCCCAGGCGGGGACTGGCACCTGGAAGCTGGCTCCCCTAGGCCCCGGCCCAGCCTCCTTCTGGCCCCAGCGACCGGTTCAGACACCCCTAGAGGTGTCATAGTTGCTGGCAGCTTCTGCGGGCAGCTCTCTCCTTCTCAGCACTACTCTGAGTTTCAATGACGACCCAGCTGCCTCCTACAGAGACGCGTCAAGGACTCCTGTCACCATGACGCCATCGGCCTTCTCACTGTTGCACCAGGCACCAGGCGCTAGCAGCCCCCAGCCTGGCCCTGCTGCTGGCTGATAAAGGAATGATGTGATGACTCTCCTGCCGAAGGAAAAGCCCAGCCAAGGCAGCCTTCATTCCTGAGCAAGCTCTCAGTGCACAGGGGCAGCCGGAGTGAGGAACGAACGGGGAGGAGACCCAGGAGAGAGGAATGCAAGACAGGAGGCAGCTCCTCCTCCAGGCAGCCCTCCTGGATTGCCACAGAGCAAGTGGCCAGCCAGCTGGGCCTCCTCAGGGGTGGAGAAAGCTTCCCACAACCCCCTCTCTGCTGGAGGCTCTTGGCCCTTTAAGCATGTACTTGGCTAATTTTTAGTTGGGTAACTTGATGCCTCGTTCACTCACTCCGTCCCATCCCTAGTACCCAGCACTGGATTGCAACTACCCAGCTGGGCATTGCAAACAAGGATTCATCCCCTGCCTCCTCGTCCGGGGAAAGAGGCTGGACATCAACAGGCTCTAGAAAGTGCCATGGGGGTGGGGTTAGTCCTGCCTTGAGGGGCTAGAGAAGGTCTGAGTCAAGCCCCGAAGGACGGATGGGAGTCACCAAGCAGAGAAGGGACACATGTCCCAGGGGGAGGGGCCACACAGCAACCCAGAGGGCAGAGGTCGCACCAGGTGCCAGGGTGTGTGCAGGTGGGGGGGATGGATCAGGGAGCAGAGATTCAGGGAGAAAGGTGAGCGGTGAGGCCAGGCAGGTAAGCAAGGCAGCAGAGGCACCAGAGGGTAAAGGATCAGATTTCTGCATCTAACGATCTGTCTGGTTGCAACTTGGAGACGGGCTGGGAGGCGGCACTGGCCACGATCAGGTGACCAAAATCCAGAATGAGACAGTGCATGACGCCAGTGGGGACACAAAGGAGCAGATGAGTTCCGGACCTTCCGCTGCTCACCCTCCCACTCCGCACCTGTGGGACAGCCATAGACTCCCAGGGCTCCGGCTGCACCACCCAGACCCGCTCCCCCCGGCGGCTTCCTCTGCAGCTGCCCATGACCTTTGCAGGTCTAGTGCCCCCCAGTTGTTTCCAGGTCAGGGTGAGCGGCTGCACCTGGCACGGTGCTTGGTGAAGCTCCTAACTGGGTGCAGTGGGGAGCCAGGGGTAGGGAGGTGGAGGACTGACAAGACGGGGGGGCCACCAGCTGCCCCCCACTTTCCCGGCTCCCAGCCACGCTGCTCCAGAGTTAATGGCTCTGAAGTGTATTTTGCTAGAGGCTCCAGCCCCAGGAAAGGACCCTTAACCTGCTAACCTTTTGCCCTGCTGGGAAAATAACTCAACTGCTGCAAAATGAGGAGCTGTCCCGGTGTGGATGGATGGGCAGCTAATGATAATTAGAGCGGGCTGGACACGAGCAGCCATTTGTTCGGGGAGGTGCAGAGGACAATGCAGAGACCAGCTGTGACAGTCATCTCCCCTGGGGGTGGGGCAGCCAGGGAGGAGGCCGGAAAGGGAGGCCACTGAGCTTACAGAGGCTCCCTCTGCACCCCAGCCCCTACAGCCCTCGGCCAGCCTTCTCTCTCTCTCTCTCTCTCTGGAACACTAACAGGGCAGGTGTTTGGCCAACTGAGCAAGGAAGACAGAAAGTACTTGGGGTCTTAATACAGAAGGAATTTGCTACAGAGAACTGGTTGATGGGAGGGCAGAGAGGTCAAATGGGGGATACTCATTGATGATCCCTCATTGCATTGAGGGAACCCCGAAATCAGCAGCTCAGGAAGCCCCTGCCACCCCTCGGCTGCAGGGGTTCAGGGAGAAAGTGGGTTCTCAGAGCCCAGGAGGGTCACCTGTCTACTGGCACCTGGTATCGCAAACCAAACACAGTGGTTTCCAGGGGTGCCGGAGTGGGCAGAAAGGGGGGGAGGGCAGCCACGCTCCTCTCTTACACCCATGCCTATCTCTTGCCAGGGCTGCCCATTAGCCAAACCCAGCTGACCCCGAGCCTGGGAAGCCAGGTCAGCCCCTGCTACTCAGGCCAGAGCAGGACGAGGGCAGGATGGGAGAGGCAGCAGCCCAGGAGGGCTCAGCAGGGGACTTGGGCTCCTGCTGCTTCCCTGCCTGCCTGGAGCTCAGGGCTCACCGGGCATCGCAGGACAATCGCAGCTGGCTCCTCACGGGCTCCTGTGCCTGGGAGATAAATGCTCAGAAGCTCGCACCCCAGCGGGTTCATCAAGCTCCTAGCCGCAGGTGTTGGCGGCCAGAGACCTCGCCCTCCGGGAGCTTAATCTCCCAGACAAAGCGCAGTAAGAAATATACAGCAACACACCAAGGGCAGTTCCCCGGCTGTCGAAGTCAGCCCAGGAGCCTCGCAGCTCCAGAAGAATGGACTGGGAGCGGTCCAGATCTTTGCTTTTCACCTCCTATCTCTGTGCATGGGGGAGGGAGGCTGGGAAGGAACCCAGAGCCCTTCTAGATCATTCTCCTGCCGAGATCTCCTCCACCAAACCCATTCAGGACCTGGCAGCTGTAACAAAGCCCTTCCGGAATTAGGAGCCTCCAGCTGTACCATTTGTTAATGCTGGATGCCCGGATGCAATGGTGATCGGGACAGGCACGGGTCCTGCCCTCGCCCTGCTTACACACTAAAAGCTGCCACATCCTTCCTCGATCGCCCCTAAGGGCAAAGAAGAGCCTCAGAAGGTCTGCCCTGCACGCCTCGCCCGCAGCCTTCCAAACGCGGGCTCCGCGAAGGAGCTAAGACCCTACTACCCTGGTTTCCCAGTCTCTCCACAACACCTTTCAAGTACAGGCGTCAGGGAGGAGGGGCCAGGGGCGGGCACTGCATTTGGAGTGTTATGATTGGCCGGAGCCATGCTGACAGGTGGGCGAAGAGACCAACCAAGGCCGTTGGACAGCCGGAGCGACAGGCAGCTTGGAGTCGAAGGCAGATGCGCGCTGCAGTCCTGGGGCCGCCCCACCCCTCGGCCAGCTTCTCCCCCCACCACGTCTGGGGCGCAGCTCTAAATCTCTTTGACATAAAATATCGTTGGAGAGCCGCAGCACAGAGAGATTAAAAAACAATAAAGAGAAAGCGAAACTCTCGACTATAATTACCAGCCTCTAGCCGGCAGCAGCAAAAACGCACTAAAATTTTAATAGGAACCACTGCATTTAATTTAACGACACATTTTTTCAATTACCAGAATAATTGTTTTATTCATAAAATGAGTTTCAATAAAGAGGGTAATTTTCCTTTGTTTTTATTATTCATTTGCGCAACATATTTGAGATAGAACTCCCTCATGTCAAGGCAGCTTGGAGAGGGCTCCTGACATCTGTGTCAAGAGTTGGATGGAGGGGGCAGGGGTCCCTCGGCGGTGGACGTCTGCATGCCCGGGTGGTGGGTGAGCGGTGGAGGGCCAGACCTGGCAGCCATGGGCAGGAGTGTCCATCCTCTGCCCCCTGGGAGTTTGCACCCAGCCAAGTAGGCACCGGAGCCCCGCCCACTTCGGAGATGGGAAACAGGCCCACAGGCTCAGACACACTGGTAAGACACTGGGGGAACAGGATTTGAACTTGGCCCTGTCCACTGCGGGCCCCCCAGCCCCGGTGATGCTAAGTGCCTGGGTGTGGACTGCTGTGCAGAAAGGGCTCCCTTGGCAGTTGACTTCGTCGTTGAACCGACTCATCTGCGCTTGGTGCTCTGGCTTCGTTTACACTGCACTCCAGGCGCCCTCTCTCTGGCAAGCTCTTGGCTCAAGAACCCTCGCAGGAGCCTCCGGCTGGCACTCAGAGATAGGAGCCGTCGGGAGAGCAGCTGTCAAGGAGAGCCGCGCTCGGTTCGGGTCCTGGAGCGCCCCAGTCCCGGCCCCTTGGGACCATCTGCAGGGCAGGTGGTCTCAGCATCACGCTGCGTCTGGGGACCGTGGAAATGGAGGTGGAGCTGCGCTTGGTCCCCCACTCTGGGCAGGAAGGGGGTGCTGAGCATGGAAACACCCACTGGGGGTGTGTTCATCTGGATCCCATCAGAGTTCAGAGAGGGAGGAGGGGCGGGGGCGGCCACCTTTGGGAGCCGGTGCTTTTCACCATTGCAAGCAAATTGATGCTTTACGTAAAAGGCAATGAGGAGAGAGGGAGGCCGCAGGAAAAACCATCTCTGCTAACCCTTTGATGTCGGACTGCCACTTTCCAGAACTGTGAGGAAATGAATTTCTGTTGTTTAAGCCCTCTGTCTGGTACTTGTTATAGCAGACCGAGCAAACAGATACACATGCTCCCCCCAAACACACACCCCCAAACACATGTGGGGGTTGAACCCAGGGGGCATTCTACCTCTGAGCTATACCCCCAGCCCTATTTTTTTTTTTTTTTTTTTTCATTTTCAAACTGGGTCTCGCCAAGTTGTTGAGGTTGGCCTCAAACCTGAGATCCTCTGGTCTCAGCCTCCCAAGCACTGAGATTACAGGCACACACCACTCTGCCAAGCTCAGATACACAAACTTTTATATACTTCCCTTCCCTCCTCCTGGGACTCATCCTCCCCCTTCCCTGCAAGTGTGGGATCTGTACACTGAGTCCTGGCTCTGAGCCACCTTCTCCAGGAAGCCCCCTCTGATTGAACCCTACTCTTCCTGCTTTAGCTCTGGGGAGCTCTCAGCTGTCTGGTTCGCTGAATATCGATTTACTCTCATTCATGGGCCATTCTGTCATGTTACTAAGTGAATCCAGCGTGGGTTTTATTACAGAATCGAAACTGTAAGCTTTTTACTGCCTCAGGGGGTGTCTCTTCCATCCTTGGGGGCCCCTCTAGGTGCTCTGATCCCAAGCTGGGGCTTGGTGCCCAGACTTCCTGGGAAAACCAGGCTGGGCGGGGGAATCATGGCGAATGCCCATCTCCACCCCCATCTCTTACCCAGCTCTGTACCCCGTCCTGGGATGGGGGCTACCGGCTCTCGATCTTGCCCCTAACAAGACTGGAGTCGGGCAGAGAAGATCATCTTGGGGGCCAGAGAGCGGAGACGGAGTAATGAGTAATGGCGCTGCCATATACAAAGTTGAACCAGCAAGGGCCTCATGGAGGCCTCGGTCTTGACCTGACCTTGGAGGGTGGCAGGCTCTGACCTGGCTGCAGGCAGAAGACAGCACAGCACAGTAGGGCCACATGAACGAGGGACTGGTGGGACTGCCCAGAGGAGGCGCTAGACCTTGGATACCTCATTCCATCCTCGGGGTACCGGGGTTGCTACGATCCTGGAGAGGACGGGGCTTCCCTGAGATTGCTGGCTTGGCCAGGCCTCTGCCCCAGGCCTTAGAGCAAGCCCGAATGGCCCACCGTCTCCCCCTTTGCCTCACGGTTCCCCCCGGTTCAACTGGGGAGGATGAGGAAGGGCCCGGGTCCGGGAGGAGATTGCAGGGCTGCCGGGCGCCAGGATCACATCCGCAGGCAGCAGATGTTGGTGGATTAGCAGCTCTGCCTCCCAAAGCTGCCGGAGCCACTTAATATTCTGTAGACGGGATCACTTCCTTTTCATAAAAAAGCAAACACAGAATTGAAATGCTGCCGTCTTCAAACACCTAGGGAGGTCTGGAGTCTCGAAGCCTCGCACCCCTGGGAGGGGTCCCGAGAATGAGACAAAGGGACGAGAGAGATGGGGGAGAGTTCTCTTTGCTGGCCAGGAGTGGTGGACAGTCCCTGCTGGGAGGAGGGGGCGTGGACACAGAGAGCTGCCCAGGGCTCCCGGCACTGTCTGCGGGGCCGGGGCTGGACAGTCGGCAAAGCGATGCTACCAAGCAAAAAGTCACCACCAGGAAATGACGCCTGCCGGGATGCTTCCTCTTGCTCTAATGACACCAGACACCAAGGATGGAGGCGCGGCCACCGAGGCAGATCACCAAGGTGGGGAGTGGCAGGTTCTTTCCAGACAAACAGAGCCACCCAGCAAGACAGGCACTGCCTTAGTTGACAGTAAACAATGACAGGGGGCGGCGGACGTGGCCTTATGCATACGTGGGGGTTTTTATATAAAGGAGGGCGACCTTCTTAGATCAGGTGCAGCTCACCCTGGCCAGATGGGGAAGGAGCAGCACAGCTCTCGGGGTCCCTCAGCTTCGTCTCACCCGTACAAGGTGCAGGGATTAGAGTGGAAGCTCTCTCCAAAAGGGGAGGAGCCGAGGTGTTAAAGCAGGATCGATCCGGCACCAGAATCATAGCGTGGGATTTGATAGGGGTGATTGCCGAGCTCAGATTCCAACCCCGGTCCATTTCATCCTCATGGGCTAGGACCAAGGCCAGGCGGCGGGTAGAAAGTGCAGATGCGGGGGTCCGCCTGCGGAGAGTTTGGACTCTCCAGACCATCCCCGGCAGTGTGACCTCGAGCAGGTCACCTAACACCTCTGGGCTTCAGCTTCCTTATCTATGAAATGAGAATAGTGCCACAAAAATTTTAAAAAAAGAAAAACCCGACAAAACCAACCAACAGACAACGACAACACAACAAAGGCTGAGGGTGTAGCTCAGAGGCAGAATGCCCCTGGGTTCAATCCCCAGTCCAAAAATATAATAATGCTACATCACAGAGGGGTGAGGTGAATCACCTGAGATACTATAGAGAAAGACGGAGGAGGTGGCAGAGGAAAAACAGAACAGTTTAATACGACATAACACAGCATGCTACAAAGTAATCATTGCATTACTGAGTGTAGCAGGCTGCTGGGAGGGCCCCCTCCTCTTTCTCTAGATCCTATACGCTGCAAGGTAGGTGGCTCCCATGGCGGGCAGCCTGGACGGAACGGGGCAGTTCCTGCTCCCTCTCCCACCCCCACCTGTCCTGCCAGAGACAAGGGTGGGCCACTCCTGCCCCAGGGCCCTGCTGCCCCAGAGTCTCGGTCCCAGGCCTGGGGACCTGGCTAGTCGAGGCCCCTTAGCAAACATTTCCACTTCATCAGTCCAGCTCGCTGGGTTCAGTGCTGGTTGCCCAGAGTGGAATATCACGGACGGTTGGGCTATCATGCCACAGGAGGTGTGTCTGTGACACAAGAGCTTGTCCTAGCCCTGCCTCCACCAGCTACAAACCCAGCCGTGGGGTGCGCTGCATGTCCCCCGAGACAGTCAGTCTCCTCATCTGTAGGAGACAGTCACTACTAGTGCCACCGCTAAAGTTACCCGAATAAAATACAGACGGGCCAGTGGAATTATCTGATGACCACAGATGGGTGGCCTCTGCCTCAACGGAGTGACACACAGGTTCTAGGGCTGGGGGAGCAGAACTTCAAAATCCAGACATCCTGGCACACATCTGTAACCCCAGTACTTGGGAGGCTGAGACAGGAGGATTGCAGGTTCGAGGAGAGCCTGAGCCACTTAGGGAGACCCCTAGCAACTTAGCAAGACATGGTTTCAAAAGCAAAAATTAAAAAAGGGCTGGGGGTGTAGTTCAAAGGCAAAACGCCCCTGTGTTCAATCTCCAGTTACATACACACACACACACACACACACCCTCCATATTATTTGGCCTGTTGTTGGGGGGACACTGGGGGGCCAGGGCATCGTCTACAGGGTTCCTGTGAAGGTTGCCAAGGTTCTGAGTGTACAACTATTGCCCCGTGCCGAGTCTAGCCCTCACGGTGACTCAGAACACACGGCTGCCCACCCCCAGCCGTGGCCAGCAGGACCTGGAACAGGAGCCAGGAGCCCCTGGAGGCCAGGGTGGGGCCGTGGACCTGTGACCCGCTTGTCCCACCCTGGCTGGACACCACAGAACTCTGACGCCCTCTTCTCTCTCCACCGCCCACAGGTACAAGAAAGAAGAGAGCCCTGGCTTTGCTCCTGATCACTCCGCCCAAGCTTTTGAAGACCTGGCAATCGCAGCGCTCTGCCCCGGACTCCATGACTTGGCGCTGCTGGCTGCGGCACAGCCAGGGCCAAGGGAGGGGCAGGGGAGCTATTTTGGGGCCTGGAAAGAAAGCTGTGGTGGGCATGACAGGCAGACAATGACAGGGTCGGCAGGGCTGGCCCCGGTCCCCACCCCACCCCAGCCCTGCCCTGCCTTAGCCCTCAGTCCGGCCTCAGCACACACCAAAGGAGAAGTGGGCGGTGGAGGAGAGATACCAGGCAAGTGGCTGGGTGGGGAGATGATGTCACCCACGGCCCACGGGAGATCCCTAAAGGGTGACGTGGCCACGGAGAAGCAGCCAAGACAGGGTTCTCTGGGCTGCCACTCAGAAGGGGCACTGCGCTTTCTTCTTTAGGCTGGACTGTGTGGCTGTTTCCTGAGATGCGTGAGATGGGTCGCCTGGGGGTGCTGGCCACCTTCTTCCGGGATGGGACTCAGGGTCAGGCTCTCCCCTGGCCTCCAATGGCCACGGGGCTGGAGTAGGAGTGAGAGCAGGCAGGGGGACCCCTGGAGGCTATCACCATGGAGACTCCTCTCCCCTGAACTACTTCCCTGGAACTAGACTCCGTGCTCTCCAGGAGGCTGGGATACAGGGACGTATGTAAAACACCAGGCACGAAATCTAAAGGAAGAGGGCCTAAAGCCTCAGCACTCAACAGGAATAATATATTTCCAAGAGTCCAAGCTAACGGAGAAAATTCCATATTGAGCACAACATCAACCTGTAAACTCAGGTCGTGCTCTAACCCAGCTGGGATTGGAGGAGGTGAGTGCCAGGACCCCAGAATGTAGAGACAGGATGGATCCCGTCTTCGTGGGACATTTTGGTATTTTGTTTATCAGGAAGATATCTGCATTAATTTGGACATTATTTATTTAGTGGTACTGGGATTGAATCCAGGGGGAATTCTACCTCTCTGCTATACCCTCAGCCCTTTTTATTTTTATTTTTGAAACAGGGTCTTGCTAAATTACTGTGCACTGGCCTCGAACCTGTGCTGCTCCTGTCTTAGCCTCCCAAGTCCTGGGATTACAAGAGTGCACCAGCCTGCCCAGCTTAAAGTTTTAAAAATACTGCATCAAAATATGACTTGTCTTCATTACTGAATTGTGGGTGAGGGGCGCCCTCCTAAATTTTATGTTTGGTCTTTCTCTGTACTTTATAGATCCAATCAACTCACCACCATCACTCCCCCACACAGTTATGAGACCAGGTGAAAACAAAGAAGAGCAGACGCATGGAGCCCCAGGGGAACACGAGAACAGAGATTTCTCAAAGAGAAAGAGACGAGACAGGAGAGGGAGAAAGAAGGTGGCGGGTGTGGAGGGGCCTGGGAGGCAGAGCCAAGCGCCTGTCCAGGGCCAGGATCAGGGCCAGGGAGGTGAGAATGGGCTGGGGACTGGAGGGCAATCAGAAAGGGCTGGGAGAGAGAAGCTGAGCATGGAAGAGGGAGAAAGCAAGGAGGATCACAGGTTCGAGGCCAGCCTCAGTAACGCAGAGAGACTCTCAGCAACCTAGCGAGATCCTGTTTCAAAACCAAAAAAAATAAAATAGGGTTGGGGTATAGCTTGGAAGTAGAATGACCCTGGGTTCAAGCCCTATAGTGTCACCAGAAGAAGAAGGAGGAGGAGGAGGAGGAGGAGAAAGAGGAAATAACACCTAACCACGGCCACCAGGATATTGTGCAGAACCTGCCACTGGTGCTAGAAATGCTTTATCCACATTCTGATCATTTTATTAGCTCATTTGAGCGCACGGCATCCTAACTGTAGCCCGAGGCAGGCACACTTCCTTCCTTCATTGTTCAGATGTGGAAACTGAGGCACTTAGAAACCCCCCTGGGCCCCCGAGCTGTGTTAAAGCTAGAATGCCAACCAGGCTCCGTGCTCTTAATCACTCCGGGAAGGGGGAGGAAGGAGGGGAGGAGGGAGAGCGCTGCTCAGATGTGGCCCTACTGCGGGATGCCTCCGCCCTGGTGCTCAGTCCACTGCTGGTCTGGAGGCTTGGACCTGTGCCCGGCACCCAGGAGACGCCCTGCCAGACGGAACCAGGACCCCGGCACTGGCAGTTCTGCTTCTGGCCAAGAATGTCCTCCCCAGAAGAAACAGCAAATCTAAGTTTTATAAATCACATTCTATCTCAAATATCTTAAGGGGATTCACAACTTTCAAGAATTTTATCTTGTATCCCTTTGTAATTGCCCCTAATTTACCTCTCAGTTTGAAATTCCACAGGCAACTTTGGATTACAGCAGGGCTCCGGAGGGGTCGATTCTTGGGAGACATATTTTTTTTTTTGGGGGGGGGAGGGCAATAAAATCTTATTTCAAATGCTCCGAGTTTCTTTTTTTCTCCCAGTAAATCTTTCTGAGAAAAAAAAGTATCTTCTTTTGTGTTTTCTTTAGTTTATGTCTTTCTGTAAATCTAGACTTTGATTTCTTAGCTCTGCTTAAAGCTGTGCTGTCTGATAGGGTAGCTTTTCGCCACAGGTAGTCATTTAAATTTACACCCAATTAGCTGGGCATGGTGGTGTAAGCCTGTAATCCCAGTACTTGGGAGGCTGAGACAAGAGGATCAAAGGTTTGAGGCCAGCCTGGGCAACTCAGCAAGACCCTTCGCATCTTGGTGTGACTTTGTTTCAAAAAAAAAAGGGCTGAGGATGCAGCTCAAAGGTAGACTGTCCCTGGGTTCAATCCCTAGTACCAAATAAACGAATGAATGAATAAATAAATAAATTTACATTCAATTAAAATGAAATAAAATTAAAAGTTCACTTTCAGCCAGGTATGGTGGCCCACACTTTTAATCCTAGTACTTGGGAGGCTGAGACAGGAGGATCACAGGTTAGAGGCCAGCCTCAGCTACTTAGTGAGGCCCTCTGCAACTTAGTGAGACCGTTTCAAAATAAAGAATAAAAAATAGGGCTGGGGGTGTAGCTCGGAGGTAGAATGCCCCTGAGTTCAATTCCTGGTACTACACACACACACACACACACACACACACACACACACACACACACACACACATATAAATAAAAAAGTTCAGTTTCTCAATTGCACTGGCCCCATCTGGCCATTGGCTACTGTGTTCAGCGGCGGGCAAAGAGAATAGGAGAAGGTTCTCCCAGGCAGTGCTGGCGAGGTGAAGCACAGAAGCATCCCGTCCTGGGGTGGCCTGGCTGACTCAGGACTCACGTAAGTAACCCTGTTGCAGGCGTGGCTCAGAGTGACCCCTGCTGTCCTTCCTCCCCCAGCCATGACCTTGAGACTAAACAGCACGGTTTGTGCTTCTGGTAAGGGTGAGTAGCTGCCATGAGACCAACCCGCTCCTACAGACAACAGCTATAAATAACTGCCCCAGCTATGGGGAACAACGCAAAGCAGGCAGACACTGGACGGGGCTCAATACGCAGGAGACGGAATTGCACTGGGTAAACTTCCATATTTATGGCGTTTGGGTTTGAGGTCAGTCTACAGTCCAGCTAGAAAAGCCACAGTCTTACTGGCAGAAAGAACTAGAGGGCAGGGTGTAGGGCAACCCAGCTGCTGGAAAGTGGGGGTGGGAATCTCGGAGAGAGAGAAGGCAGAGGGGGGGGCCCCCAATCCTGTATATAAACTCGACGGAACTCTTGGGTCAAGCTCTGTACCGCACACACAAGGGCAGAATCCAGGCAGTCTGCAGAGGTTGGAAGGACCACAGGGAGACTTCTGCTATTGCCCGCCGCAGGAAATAGAGTTTGGAGTTTGAGTCCAGACAAGTTATTAACTGTTTGCTTGAAAAAAAGAAAAAAATAAATAAATCAAGCTGGGTGTGGTGACACAGCCCTGTAATTCTAGTACTTGAGAGGCTAAGACAGGAGGATTGCCAGTTTGAGGCCAGCTCCAGCAAGTAGTAAGACTCTCAGCAAACTAGCGAGACCCTGTTTCAATACAAAACAAAACAAAAACAAAGGGGCTAGGGATATAGCTCAGAGATAGAATGACTCTGGGTTCAACTCCCAGTAAACACACACACACACACACACACACACACACACACACACACACCCCAAATACACTTCAAATTAACATAACAAAACCAAGAGAATCTACAATGTGCCACTCAACGGTGACCAGGATGCAGTTGAAAATGTCTAAATACCTATGGAAACAGTAGAGTAGGTCCCCCTCACAAGAGTAAAGGCAACCACTATAGACCATTTAAAAATAGCTCTTGTAGCCAGATGTGGTGGTGCATACCTGTAATCCTAGTACTTGGGAGGCTGAGACAGGAAGGATCGCAGATTTGAGGCCAGCCTCAGCAATGTAGCAAGATCCTTAGCAACTTAATAAGACCCTGTTTTAACATAAAAAAATAAAGTACAAACAATGAAGTAAAAACAGCTCTTATAACTATCCTCAAGGAATTAAAAGAAATTATACTTATGGTGAATGGATGAACAGGAAATCTCGAGGAAGGAACTAAAAATGGTAAAGAAAAATCAGGTCAAAATTCTAGAACTGAAAAATACAAGATCTGAAGTTAGAATTTCACTGGATAGGTTTAAGAGCAGATGGAAGAGAACGGAAGAAAGAGAGAAGGCAAAGATAGATCAATAAAAAATATTTAGTCTGAAGAATAGAAAAAAAAAAAGATGTTACGAAACAACAAACAAAAGCAGCTGCAGAGACTGCCCGTCCAGGTCTACCATACATTGTAAATGTAGTCCTAGAAAAAGGAAAGAGAATGAACGAGAGCATAACAAATATTTGAAGTAATAAGGGCGGAAAATCCCTCCAACCTGGAGAAAGAGAAATTATAGATTTAAGAGGCTCCAATGAACCTCAACAGGATACACACAGAGAGCAAAGTGTTGTTAACCCAGCAACCTCAGAAGGAGCATCTTTCCTGACTACTGACCACTGGGCCACGGGACTTCTGTGGCCCGCCAGGTGACAATATCCTTGTCATCTTCCTAAAAGGTGCATAGAGGGTATGGAGGGTAAAACGAAACCAAAAGAATCCAGTAGGTGCCAAATGCCTGAGCATCCATTTGATTATTTTATACTCCCAATGACCTCCTTGGGGGACAGAAGCTCTTATCTCCAAGTTGTTTTGCTTATTAACTGGTTAATTCATTAATTAGTTGTTTAAAAAAAACAAAAACAAAAATAAAATCAAGCCAGGCACAGCGGCACATGCCTGTAATCCCCGTACTTGGGAGGCTGGGACAGGAGGATTGCAATTTTGAAGACAGCTTCAGCAACTTAGTGAGACTCTCAGCAACCTAGCGAGAGACTGTTTCAAGCCAAAAAATATAAAGGGCTGGGGGTATAGCTCAGAGATAGAATGTCCCTGGGTCCAATCCCTAGTACCATAAATAAGTAAAATCAAATAAATAAAAAAAGTCCCAAATTAGCACCAAGCCTCAGAGATGTTGCATAATTCACCTAAGACCCCACAACTAGGAAAAAAGTGTTGCAAGCAAGGATGGAAGCCCAATCCCCAAGCCCATTTTCTTTCCTTCATATTAATGCCCATGAACCCTGGTTGCAAGCCCGGCGTGGTGGCGCACGCTTATAATCCCAGTACTTGAGAGGCTGAGACAGGAAGACCGCAGGCTCAAACCCAGCCTCGGCAACTTAGCAAGACTCTCAGTAACCTAGCGAGACTCTGTTTCTAAATAAGAAATAAAGTCGGGTGTAGCTTGGAGGTACAACAATCCCCAGTACCAAAAAACAAAAACAAAAAAACAACCCTGATTGCAACATTGGATCCAGTGGTATGGGGAGGAGCTTTCAAAAATAATCCCCAACCTGGATTAATTAAATCAGAGCCAGTGTGTACGGGGGGGGGGGGGGGGGGGGGGGGGGGGGGGGGGGGGGGGGGGGGGGGGGGAGAGGGTGGGATCCAGGCCTTGGGATACTTTTAAGCCCCTTCCTGTGGTTTGAAAGCGTGGTTGTACATTGGGCTGCAGGCTGGCAAATAAGGGCGGGAGTGGGGGGGCTAGGTCGGTCCCGTTCACACTGCTAGGGGTGACTAGATCCCCCTGCAAAGGCCTCCAACTTGCAGGTGTGGAACCTGCCGCCTCATCTTTCTCTCGGGCACACAGCCGCCCCAGTTCTCAGCTCCAGAAGATATGGGAGTGATAAAAGTGTCCCCGGCGCCTCTCCGAAGCAGGGCCTGAGTTACAGGAGGCCGCAGCGGACCCAGGACACTAACTCTGGATAAGGGATGAACCGTCAGACCTCAGGCCCCTAATTCTTCCAGGCTTCAGCTGGGGGAAGGAGGAGTGAGACAGCCCCCATCACTCTCCCCAGAATCCATCGGGGCGACCCACAGGTCCTGAGGAGAGAGGAGAGAGCAAGCCTGCACAGAGCAAGGCGGACAAGGTGCATCTCCCCGTGGGCCCGGCCGGCCCCTCGCTGTTCACCCTCCTCCCCTGGCTTCCAGAAGAGACCCTGATGGCCCCTGGCCTGGCCCAGAGGCCACGTGACCCATAGGTTATAAGCTCCAGGAATGCAGCCGAGCCCACGTGCCCGGTGTCCTTTGGGGTGCCTGCCCCGGGAGACCTCTCACTGCACCCCAGTCCACAGCCAGGTTCGAGGGTGACTATCGCAAGTCCTGGCGTGGTCCCCGCCGGCCTCCTGTGTTTGGGGAGCGGGGAGCCCACCCTGGCCATCGGGCTCATTGATCGGGTCCTGGGGGAGCGTGTGGGAGCCCAGCCCGGGCGGCCCCCGGGGGCTCTTAGCAGCCTGCGTCTAATGACCACAGAAAGCCATTACAGCTCACTTAGCTGTAAACAGCTCTCCACAGCACTCATTATGACCCCCGAGGAGGAGCACCGAGCGTTTTCTCCTCTCCGAGTGAGGGGGTGTGTGCGCCCCGCCGGGCGGCGTCTTCTTACTGGAAGCTCGGCTTCCCGCTGCCCAGCCTGTCTTCCAGGAAAGGAAGCCCGCTGGGGCCCGGCCAGTGCCCTGCCCTCTCCTGCCTGGGGGGTCCCATGTACCCAGTGGCTCTCTCTTCCCAGGGGCATTTCCAGCCTCCTTCTGACAACTGGGCCCCCCTTCCATACCCCAGGTAGGCTCAGTGTTCTGGGAAAGCTGGGGGGACCGCAGGTGGCTGGCTCCCAGGCCATCTGTGTTGCTATGTGGCTGTCCCTCCCTTGCTGGTCCCCTACCTGCTGTGAGGGTTGAGGGTCCTGTACAGAGGTAAAGGTGCAGGGTTCCATGGGCCACGGTGTCAGGACACTGCCCTCTTCTCTCCTGGAGGGCTCAGCCCCCGCGTCACTGCCCCCCGCCCCTGCCCAGCACCCTCAGACCCTGACAGTCCCCTCCCGGGCCATTCTGGGTTTCTCTGCCATTCCAATTACCCAGTTCTTTTCCTTCTTAGCATACACCATGTTTTCTAATTGTATTTTTATTTCTGTAGTTATACTGCCTGCCTTCCCTACTAATTCTCTGAGCTCTGTAAGGACAGGAACTGTGTCAGTTTTTTTGTTGTTGTTGTTGTTGTTTTTTTTTTTTGGTCTCCTCTCCAGCTTGAGCCCAGGGCCAGGCAAGCAGTAGACAGTGGCCAAGACCTGAGGAATGAGAGAATGAATGAATGAGTGAATGAATGAATGAGTGGTCCTCGCAGATGATGTCCGGCTTGCCTCTGGAGAAGAGGTGACTGCATCTTCCTGTCACGGACCATCCCCATGCCTCCAGTCGTCCTGGACAGCGTTTCTTGCACCTGTGCCCCATCCTACCCTATCTGGTCGGTTTCTACTTGTCCTTTATCTGAAAGCTGAAGCCATCTGATCCCACCAACCCCCCAACATGCTCCTTTATAGTGGTCACCTACGTGTCTGCTTCTCCCTGGACCCTGAGGCAGAGGCCAGGTGTCTCTGGTCACGCCTAGCTGCACCACGCAGGTCTGCTGGAGGTAGGAAGGAAGGAATGCATGGGAAATTGCCACATGGCTCTGCTCCTGTGGGGCTGCGCCACCTCCTCTGGGGACCGAGCGCCTGGCCATGGGATGGTCACTCTCCACCCTGGGCTTGCAGTCAGCCACCCCTGGACAACTACCTGCAACCCGAGCAAAACTCTGCTGAGACAATGAAGTGGCTGACGAGGGTGTCAGAGGAGTCCCAGAGCTCCAGGTCTAGAGGTCCAGCCACCAGACTCCTGCCTCACTCCTGCACCGAAGACACTAGTCCCTGCTCCAGGGCCAGTGGTCAGTCAAGCGTCTGACCTTCCCAAGGCCCCACAGACCACGCTGTCACCTCCCCAGCCCAACGCCCCCTGGGACTTCTGCCTCTCAGGCGAGGCACTGACACCGTTCACCCGGATGCTAGAACCTCAAACCTCGGGCTCGCCTTTGAACCCAGCCTGTCTCATATCCAGTGTGTCCGCAGCTCAGCCGTCTCGCCAGCCCTGGCACCTTGGATCCCATCTTTCCTCACCACCTCGCTGCCGGCACGCTGGCTGGGCCGCCACGGGCTCCGGCCAGGACCACAGCCTCCTGGCCGGCGTGTCTGCTCCCCTCTGTCTCCTCGCCTTGCCCCCACATGGCAGCCGGAGGCTCAGTTAATGCATACATCACATCACACGGCGACCCAGCTTAAATCCTCCAGGGGCTCCGGCTCATACGCAGGATACAATCCAGTGTCCACGCTGCAACCCTGGAAGCCCCCCTGGACAGGCCGCGGGTCCTTTCTCCCTCCTGGGTCCCTCCACTGGGCCCCCTGTGGCTCCCAGCCTGCACCTCAGGGAGCCCTGGGCTCCTCCTCCTGCCTTCATCTGAGCCACTGTCCCTGTCACCTCTCCAGAGAGGCCCTGCCCAGCCACCCCTGCCACCGTGGCCCCAACTCACGCCCCGGCCCCAGCGGCTCCTTCCTGGCTGGGCCCCCTTCCCTCTGCTGCCTCGTCTGAGCACTTCCTGGTTCTCTGTGGTCCCTCTGGATGCAGGCGCCACGAGGGCAGGGATTTTGTCTGCGTGTCTCACTCCTGTCCCTTCCACCCTGAGACCACGCCTGGGGCAAAGAAGTTGCTCAGTAAATGGTTGCTAAATGAATTAAAATTTTTTTGTGTGTATGTGGTACTGGGGATAGAACCCAGGAGCATTCTAACTCAGAGCCACACACCCAGCCCTATTTTATTTTTTTATTTGGAAACAAGGTCTCACTAAAACTACTGAGGGTCTTGACCAGTTTCTGAGGCTGGCCTCAAACCTGCCATCCTCCTGTCTCAGCCTCCCAAATATTGGCATTACAGGTGTGTGCCACCACATCCTGGCTTGATTAGTATATTTATTTATTTATTTAGTGGTACTGGGGATTGAACCCAGGGGCATTCTACCTCCGAGCTACACCCCCAGCCCTATTTTTTATACTTTATTTTGAAACCGGGTCTCGCTAAATTGCGGAGTGTCTCACTAGGTAGCTGAAGCTGGCTGCGAACCCGGATCCTCCGGTCTCAGCCTCCCGAATGCTGGGATTACAAGCGTGCGCCACCACGCTCGGCTTGATTAGTATTTTGAAAACCCGCCATGGGGTAATCTATCAGTTCCCCTTGATCAGATTGGCCTGGCGGGGCATGTCGGATGCCAGCCCAGACCACACCTGACATCACACACACGCACATACATGCATGTGTACACACACACACACACACACACACACACACACACACACACACACAGTCTAATTGCTGGTCCCTTTCCCCTTTTCTTCTCCCCCCTCATCTGTCCCTTCAATGCCCTTGGAGCTGTCCGGGTTATGAGCTTCACTGCTTGTTTCTCTGCTTCCCCCCAGCAGCAACAACTTCGGGTGAGCACCTTGTGTGTAAGCATGTGTTAAATGGGGGCGGGGCTGTCCCTGAAGGCCAGCTCCTCCTCCTCCATCAGACCCAGCTGTCAGCCAGAAGACACGCATCCCCTGCCAACAGATGTGCTCAGCCTCTGGTCCCAGCTTCTTCAGGAAACATTTAATGCCAAGCTGCCACACCCCTCCCCCAGGGGGCTTACAGATCTCTAGACACCTTCTAGCACTGTAGCTTGTACGAGGGGTTTAATGCTCATGTTAACATAACCCAAGTCAAACTGAACCTTGAGGGCCAGTCCTGAGTCTCAGAAAGTGTAACTCCCGGCGGGGAACCCCATGGGACACCCCAGAGGCATCTAGGCCTGGAGGAAATCCCTACAAAGTGCCCAGGCCTGCACCTTAGCACCCCCAGCCTGAGGACGTGGGAAGCGCTGTCTCCTTGTTTCAGTGGAGGCTGGCTGGGGAAAAATCAGCCCTCCTTAGACCCTGTGAGGAGGAAGCTGGGCTCTCCCTGGGCTTGGGATCCAACAGTCCTGCTCTGCCCTGTACCCTCAGGGTGACCCCGGCTGGCAGCTAACACTCCCTGAGCTCCAGGCTCTGGATGCCTGAGATGGGCTAAGCCGCCTGCCTCCTGAGGCCGCCAGGAAGACCCAAGCCACTGCTGAGGTCCAGCTGGACCTGGGTGGCACTGTCATTGTTCCTGTCATCGCAACGCCCCCCCACTAGGCCTTTCTGTCTTGGACTCCAAGTGCCCCCGAGTCCTTCCAGGGCTCTCAGAAGAAGTCACTCCGAGCTGGACTCTGTGTGCTCATTCAGTCGTTCAATTACCGTGCACTTCATGCACCGGAGTTTGCTGGGTGCTCTGTGCAGTGGTGACGAGGGGCTCGGGGGTGCAGGGAATACAAAGCTCTGCTAGCTGCCGCCACGTGACCCGCGGACCCCGCAAGCCCCCTGCGCTTTTTTTTTTTTTTTTTTTTTTTGGTACCGTATCTGCAGAACAGGGCCCTCATCACATCGATTTCGAGGGCGGGGTAAGGATTAAGTGAGTTAATATGTGTAAAGCATTTACCATTGCGCCCGGCACTTGGCAAGCACGATATGATTGTTGTCTTTGTAATTATGGAATTAAAGATGAATAGACAATCTCTGTGCTCCAGGAGCTCGGCGAGCGTGGGAGACGGAGCGTGCACCCGGAACTGCGTGGGGAAAGGACTGGGAACCGGAGGGGGCCTGGGGTCCTGGGGGTGAGGAGGGGGCAACAAGGGCTGCTTACACAAGGAAGAGCGAAGTCAACCCAAGGCCTGCCGAGTGGGGCATTTCACAAGCAGGCCCTGAGCTGGGGATCCAGGGGGTCGACCTCAGCAGTATACCCGCCCCAGGTGGCATGGGAGGGTTTGCACCGAGGACCGAGCAGGGCCACTGGGTTCCTATCAGACAGAACCAGACAGCAGCCAATGCCCCAGATTAAAAAAAAAAGAAGAAAATAAAAGAAAAAGGAGATGGTTTGCTTGGGATGTCTGGGGCAAAAGTGGGTGTGGGAAAATGCAGATTTCTAAGGTAAGAATAGGTGCCCCCAGGACGAGAAGCTCGTCCCCAGCAGTAAAAAGGCAGGCAGAAGGAAAGTCAGTTCAGGAGACACCAGGCAGGAAAGGCGGATGGAAGCTCAGGGACAGGGGGCTGGGGAGGTCCTCCAGAGGGTGTGCAGCAGCAGGGACTGCCCCTGCCACCTCTGTCCAGTGTCCTGCCTCCTGGGGAAGAATCTGAATAACCCAGGAGGGGCCCACAGTGCTCAGAGGGTGCCAGGGCCCTTGCTTCTTCTACCATCTGGAAACAGCATGGTTTGTAAACAAGAGAGCACGATTGTGGGAGTCCAGAGATGCAGGTCACACACTGGGTGACCTTGAGCTACTGTCTATGACCTCTGGGTAGCAGGGACACGGTGGACATTACCTCTGGGTTCCTTCCAGCTCTAACTCAAGGGCTTTATGTCACTCCTGGAGGTTCCGCCCAGCCCAGGGATGCAAGCTTGCTGGAACCAACATCTGTCCCCTGTCCTGTTCTCCTGACGGGGCCACCAGTACCTGTCAGTCTCCCTCCCTTCAGGGCTGTGAGCAGTGGTCACTGGCTGTGAATCTTTACAACCATCGCCATAAACCTCCGCCTTACCACCTGGCTGTGCGGTGGCCGGCAGCCCCAGGGTACCATGACGCGCCCATTAGCCTCCCAGGCTGCTGTGCAGCTGCAAGAACCAGCCCTGATTACCCAGGCCCAAGGACTCCTTGCCAGTCCTACAAGGGCATGCTATAGCTTCTGAACAGCAGAGACATCTGGAGCAGCAGGGCCCCCCGCTCCCTGGGTCCTGTGCTGCTTTCTGGGGAGCATGCCCCTCCAGTGGGACACAGATGGGAACAGAGCTATAGACCCCAAAGAGCTTTGGAATATCCATCTTGAAAGTGGTTCCTGGGAGCTGGAATCCAGGTCCAGTGAGGATGGAGGAGCGGGAAAGCAGAGCTGGTCCCCGTGCTAGCGCCATCTGCCGTGGTTCTGGGTTCCTCAGAGGTCCAGGAAGCCTTCAGTTGAGTTTATTCAAAAAAGACTCTTCAATCTGACGCCACTAAAGTCCCAAGGCCCAGCCCAGCCACTGGGCTCCTCATTTACTCCGCAAACACGCAGCCAGCGTGATCAGGGAGACGAGGTCAAAGGCCATCCCCTGCCCCCAAGAAACTGAGTTCAGAGCCAGGCATGGTGGAGCATGTCTGTTAACCCAGCACTTGGGAGGCTGAGACAAGAGGATATCAGGTTTGAGGACAACCTCAGCAACTTAGGGGGACCCTTAGCAACTTAGTGAGATCCTGTTTCAAAATAAAAAAAAAGTAAAGTAGGGTCGGGGGTGTAGCTTGGAGGTAGAACCCTCCCCCCCTTGAGCTTAATCCTTAGCACAAAAATGAAAGGAAGGAAGGAAGGAGGGAGGGGAAAGGAAACAAGCGAAACAGAGTTCAGTGGAGAGGAGAGGGTCCCCAGGTGTTACGGAGTCTGGAGGGTGAGGGTCCCCACCCCTCAGAGCTCTGTGGGGTCAGGATGCTTAAATGAAGTAATTTTCCTTTGGGACAGCAAGGTGTCCTTTGTTTTTGCCACCCAGAACCAGCCCTGCCTGACAGAGGAGCTCACAGCTTGGAAGCCAGTCTTCCGGGCATGACCATCTCCCCTACTAGTAAGGAGGATGGGTAAATCCTCAGTTCCTTATCTATTAAATAGGCATGGCGATCGTATGCGGTTAGCAGAATAATACCCCCGGAGATGTTTACGTCCTAATCCTGGAACCTGTGAGTGTGCCACATGACATGGCTAACAGAACTGAGGATGCTAGTCAGCTGGTAGTATAGGACGGGGAGGTCACCCTGGACCGTCTGGATGACCCATGTCAATACACAAGGTCCCGAACGCAGAAGCAATGGAAGAGGGGTGATGGTCCTTGGAATACGGTTGGTCCCTCCAAAACTCGGTTGTGGTGTGTTCTCTGCCCCTTAGTCAAGGGCCACAGACATCTTCTCAAAATCAGCCGGGCGTGGTGGCGCGCGCCTATGATCCCAGTACTTGGGAGGCTGAGACTAGAGGATCGCAGGTTCGAACCCAGTCTTGGCAACTTAGCGAGACTCTCAGTATAGCCGGGCGTGGTGGTGCACGGTTGTAATCCCAGTACTTGGGAGGCTGAGACCGGAGGATTGCAGGTTCGCGGCCAGCCTCACCTACTTAGTGAGGCCCTCTGCAATTTAGGGAGACCCTGTTTCAAGATAAAGAATAAAAACTAGAGTTGAGGGTGTAGCTAGAGGGAACCCTAATCCAAGTGACTGGTGGCCTTCTAAGAAGGGGAGACCGGCACGCACACATCGCAGAGGTTCAGCCTTGTGACTCGGGACAGAGCAGGTGCCCCCTGCAAGCCAGGGGCAGAGGGGCAGAGGAGCCAGCCCTGCTGACACCTGGACCTCGGGCTTCTAGCCTCTGAAATGTGAGGAGACAAAGTTCTCTATGACCACCTTGGACAATGGATCCAGAAGTCTCCCCAGGGCCTGGCCCCTGGGGGCGGGGTCTCCTTTCTCCCAGACCCTCCAGCCCCATCTTGCTCCTGCTCTCGGCATGGACAGACAGCAATTGCCTGCAAAGCCCCCTGGTCCCTTCCCGTGTTCCTCTGGGGACGACATTTCCCCTCCAGGCTGAAATGGCCACCTCTCCTCTCTGCTGTTAGCCCCCTGGCAGGCTTGGCCCCGAGCTGTGTCCCCCGAGCTGTCCCTTGCTTTTTGGGGACAGTGCCCCCGACTCTCAGCTCACAGCTCTGCTTGGGGTTGCAGGGCCCCTCTCTGGTGTGAGACCTGTGTGGCTGCCCGGTGCCCCACGCTCAGAAGGGCCCCGCGTAGTTGCAGAATTCTTGACGCTTTTATCTGTGAGCTCGTGCTTTGTAAGTGAAGTCCTTTGGAACAATGGTGCATGCGTGTGAACAGAGAAGAGACGCAGAAGAAAGGGAAAGCTTGACATTTTAGTACCTTCCGCCGCAGTCTGGCTTTTCAAACATGTGCTCACGTGTTCACGTCCCGGTGGTGGCCAGCCCCACACTGAACTCAGGAAACGCTCTGCCCAAGTCCTTCCCCCCAAAGTGCCACCCTCTTTCTGGAACCTTCCCCAGGGGACTTTGCATCCCTAGACCCTTCCTTCCATCACCACCACCACCTTCATTATCATCATCATCATCATCATTTTGGTACTGGGGATTGAACCCAGGGACATTTGACCTCTGAGCAACACCCCTAGCCGTATTTTATTTTTCTGTTTTGAAACTAAGACCCTTGCTAAGTTGCTGAGGTCTTGCTAAGTTGCTAAGGCTGACCTCAAACCTGCAATCCTCCTGTGTCAGCCTCCCAAGTACTGGGCTTACAGGTGTGCACCACCACGCCCGGCTTGCTTCCCTTAGTTTCACTTCCCAGGGCTCTCCAGCCACTGATGGCCCTGCCCCTCCTCCACGCGGACCCTCTGCTGCCAGGACCCGCGTGCTCCCAGAGGAGGCTGCACCCCCAGAATGCCCGCCATCCTGACCTAACCCTGAGGACGTCCAAGGCAGGAGAGCTGCTCCCACAGGGAAGCTCCTCGTCAGCCTGTCCTCGCCCAAGCATTGAGGGAGGGGCAGGGTGGCTACTGGCAGAACTCCCTGAGGTGGGCCAGCCCTTTAGGGGAACTTCACGGCCCACACTGTCCTTAGGGGGTGACATAGGTGCCCTGGCCCCATCCAGGGCCCACTGGGACTGGGACGGGGCAGGGTGGGGAGCCCTCTCCCCTGCACCATGAACACCTCATGCAAGCTCGAGGTTTGCTTTGTGTGTGTGGTACCAGGGATTGAACCCAGGGGCATTCTACCTCCACGCTACACCCCCAGCTCTATGTTTTTAAATCTTTATTTTGAAACAGGGGTCTCACTAGGTTGACAAGAGTCTCACTACTCGCTGAGGCTGTCCTCAAACTTTTGATCCTCCTGTCTCAGCCTCCCAAGTCCTGGGATTTCAGATATGCACCACGACGCCTGGCTGAGGTTTACTTTTTTAATACTGCAACAGCTGGTGCTCCATCTCAGCCGGTGGCTGTGACAATTAATCAAAATGTTTACTGTGTCACTATTAATAAAGCAGAACCCCCCCGCCCCCAGCCTCCCAGTCGGCTGGGAAAAGAGCGACACCCAGGGCTGGGCTCCGGGAAGGGTCCTGCTTTCTGGCCCCCTGTGCTGGGAGACACCATATCCTTGACCTGGCCTTGCTCCTCCTGCTCAGCCAGTCCCCGGAGGAGGAAACAGCAACCCTTCCCTCCCTGGAAAGGGTTTTTGTCCTTTAGACATGGGTTCGAGATTCAGCAACAGAAGCCTTCCAGAAGGTTCTATCCACCTCACAGAAGTGCACTGTCACCATATACAAAAGTATGGTGAGGGGCAGCTTCTGTCTCATCAGCCTGTCCCCCACCTGTCCTGCTCTGTGAGGTCCTTGGGGCCGGGACATTCTCCCCACACTGGTCTCCTTTCAGTTTGCCAAATGTGACTCCCTCGGGCTGGCCCCAGGACCTTTACACATGCTATATCTGCCCCTGGGACACTCATCCTTCCTCTCTCTCTTTCTCTACCAGCTCCTACATATCCTTTTAGGGATCAGCTTAAATGCCACCTTCTTCAGGAAGCCTCCTGCTGCAGGACATAGATCCTCTGTTCAATAATTCTGAGTTTAGCCTTACAGGAGCCTCTGCCCATTGCTGTCTTTGTAGCATACAGTAGTGGCTTAATAAAGATCCCCCCAGCATGAATGAGCGAAAGCCGAGGCTGAGCATGCATACCCTACAGCAGCAGCCACTGGAACCCCGCCCTCTCCTCTCCCCCTGGTGACTCGATGTCAGGGTGGAATTTCCCCCTCCCCCGGGAGCGGTCCCTGAATCACTGTAATGCACCCCAGTCCCTTTCCAAGGCGTGGCCAGCTCCTCCAAAGGAAAGAGGAGGGAGGCCTGGGGCAGCCGTCCCTGCCTGCAAGGCCACTGCCCCAAACTTTAAAGGCCAGGACGGGGAGTGGGAAGGGCCACCATGGTGCGCTGTGGCTGGGCCCGGCTGCCCGCTCACGGTGAGTGCAGGGTTTGGCGGAGGGCGGGTCCAGGGCAGGGCAGGGCAGGCGATGGCTCAGGATCCTGCCCAGGAGTCGACGCCAGGTGCATGGGTGGCAGGCAGGCAGGTGAGCACCAGGCACACTCACAGCCTCCTCCTGCTCTCAGCTGGCACTGGTCACAGGGCATCTGTCCCCACATACGTGAAGATTGTGACTTGTAACAGCCAGGGGCCACCATGAGGTCTCGTGACAG